>JAJHZJ010000162.1:6672395-6861242 GCA_023548195.1 Bettongia penicillata ogilbyi | reverse complement strand
CTCAAAGTGCAAGAATAAAAAATAGTACTAGTTTTATAATTTGTCAATTATTAAAAAAGAAAAAAACCCACTTAACTCTCTAAGCAGAGCAAAACACAGCCTCAATACCTTTCCATCAAAAAGGAGTCTCACGCAATATGTTAAGAACATATAAGATCCCTTGATGAATGCAACCACAGAGATACTGTTAAAAAAACACCTGTTAAAAAATCATTATCATTAATCAAGGCAAAAGCAGAGACCTGTATGCTTGCCAGATGGAGGGTATCTTGCTCAAAGTCCAAATGGAGGAGGTTAGGTCCAATAAATGGCATGGTCCTTCCAATACTCCCAGTTTCAAGTGATATCTCACTGAACATATCAAGACCTATTACAATTTGCCCTTGGTGAGAGCCACAGTCACTCAAAAGGAAATGGCCCCAGCAGGTATGAAAAATGCCTGTTGTACTTGGAAAATTGGCACTGCTTTGAACAATCCCAACCTGTTCCCTATCACAAAGAATTACTGTCCTCACATTGCCCTATGGTTGCTAATCTTGGAATGCCACAACCTCTGAGAATGCAAGTTGAAGGGGACCCAGAGGACAACGGGGAGACAGGTGGTTGGAAGCAAAGAGGATGCGGCATATTTCCAGTGATGACCCACATACAAGACATGGTATGTGCTGAAAAGGAGAGGAGATGTATTACTGGAAAGGAGGTGGGCAAGTCACATGGAAAGATGGGCAGCCCAGCTCATCTTCAGAAAATGGAAGAAGACTTGGAGGGGAGACAGAGAGAGAGAAAGAGAGACAGAGTCAGACAAACAGACAGACAGAGTAGTGAGGGAAGAAAAGAAGTGCCAGGATAAGGCCTGGGGAACACCCACACAAAGTAGGAAAGATGTGAATGTAGCTTCAGCAAAGGAGATGAGAAGGAACAGTCAGTCACTCATTAGGAGGAGAACCAGGGTCTCAAACTCCAGAGCTTTTCCATTGTACCTTACTGCCCTCTTAATATATACATGCATACATTCGAAAACTTCATTTTTTCTTTTCGGAATCACCTTATAAAGGAGGGGATAACTATAAAGATATATCGATAGACACAAAACACCCATCAATATGCATTTATTAAGGGTCTACTTCTCCATGCCAGGCACTGCACCAAGCACTGGGTTATAGAAAAGAGGCCCTCAAGGCATCTCTAAATGGGAGAGACACCAGCAAACAAAGATGTACAAAGAAGACAAATCCAAGATAAACAGGAAATAATTAACAGAGGGAAGGCACTAGAAGTAAGAGGGTTGGAGAAGGCTTCCTGGAGAGGGTAGGAAGCCAGGGAAGCCAACAGGCAGGGGTCAGAAGGGAGAGCATTCTAAGCATGGGGGACAGCAGAGAGGATGCTCAGAGCTAAGGGGATGGAAAGAGCCAGAAGGCCAGTGCCACTGGATTACAGTGCATATGGGGGCAGGGAGAGTTTACACCTTACTTCTTACATATTATTTGTAAGGCAAACAAGGAAAGGTGGTTAGGGCAGAGCACCTATGAAGGGTTTTAAAGGTCAAACAGGATTTGATATTTGATCCTGTGGAGATAGGGAAGCCCCTGGAGTTGACTGGGTAGAGGAGTCACCTGGCCAGACCTGTGCTTTAGGAAAATCACTTTGGTGACTGAATGGAAGATGGATTGGATTGGAGAGAGACCTGAGGCCACCAAACCCCCAGCAGGCTATAGCACAAAAAATAAAATGCAATATTCCCTGTTCTCTTTCTGAAACTCCTTAAGAAATTTTAGACCTGGTAGTTAGATAAGGAGAACCAAATCCCTTGTCTCACTGATAGTTATCTATTTGGGGGGAAGAAAGATGCATATTTATCACATTAAGGAAATATCTGTAAACAACTTTCTAGTTACCAGGCAATTAATCAACTAGAATTTATTATTTACTCTGTTGTTGTTGTGTTCATACTTCGTTTTCAAAGAAGACCATGACATCAGGGAAATGGTGACATGACTTGCACTTGACTTTGTTTTAAGTGAGGAAGGGCTGTGCAAAATCACCAGCCTCACTGTCTCCTCTTGAGCCATCTGGGTCCAGTGACCAGATATTTCCAAGCCCTGGGAATACAAATCTAAGTGGAAAGATGGTCCCTGCCCTCAAGGAGGTTACATCCTAATGGGGAAAGATAATATATAAAAGGAAACTGGAAAGGGGAGGAGAGAGGTAGGAGAGAAAGAAACCCAGCCAAGAGGCATGACAGAGGAAGTCCTGGGTGAAGCCCAGAGAGGAAGGAGATACAGGACAAATACGATTTCCATCCATGAAGCCAATATATTGTCTATATTTATAATTGTTGACTCTATATGATCCTTTTTGTTTCATTTGGATAACTGTGCTAAAGACTTGGACCTAGTCTCTAACCCCCATTAGAAGTCCCCATTATCATCTCAGGAGCTACTTTCCTGCCTAGACCATGTCCTTCATGAGGACGCTACCCTTTCAGCCTTGGCATTGCTACCTTTGGGCCCCTGCAGTTCTGATTGGAGAGTGTCTCATGGTATACTGTATCAGACTGGCTATACTATACTTTATTCCCTAGTGATCTTTCCACCACCCGCCTTGCTGCCTTGACTAGAGACCAAACGTTTGCTTCATCAAATGGCTGCCCTGGGATCTTCGCTGGTTTGGTTAATGAGGCTACTTCCAGGACATGGATTCACAGTCAGTCTCAGCCACCTTCTTGGCACCTGCCCTAGCATGAAATGCATTGCCTCTCCCTTTCTCCCTTCTAACTTTGAACTGTAACCAAGGTATGACCGCCATTTCTACTGGGAAGGGTATGTAAATCTCCCTTATGAATCCACTTGCCATCCTCATAGCTTTCCAAAACAAAACACTTCTCCCTGGCTGCCATTCTCTCCCTATTAGAATATAAAACCCTTCAGGTCAATGACTGTCTTCACTTTAGTATTTATATCTCCAGCACTGAGCACAGGACTTGGCACACAGTAGGCCTTTTCACTCATTCATTCCCCATTACTGTATCTTCTGATTGGACTATTGCTCCATTTATTCTCATTTCTAATTTTTATCCCACAGATTCCTTAAAAATATCATTGTGAAATTTTATTCTGAAGTGCCTATGGACTCCTTCTAGTACTTTCCTGACTTTTAAGTACTCCAGTAGTTTAAACATAATAATTTCTATGAAAGTACTGAGAGCTTTTGTTTCCTTGCACATGCCTGGCTTTGTTTTTCCCCAACATAAAGATAAAAGACAGAAGGACTTCCCACAAGCCATAATATGGCTCTTGAGTCGGGGGAGGATTAGTGGCCAATGCCATTCTACTGCAGGTGTTCCATGAAAGACAGACAAGAGATGTTATTTTCTAAGACTGGAAATCCTAGGAGCTGGTGTACAAAGGAGAAGCAAGCACTCCTTGTTACAGGTATACAAATGTCTTCTGAGTTGTGGTTAAATAAATAAGGCCCTTACTAGATAAGGAAAAAACCAAACTCCCCTAGCAAATTTTTATTCTATTTGTGAGTATGTCTGGGCAATTTGTCTGACCAAAAGTAATGAAAGGATTAAAGTCTGGTCCAATCTGCTCTCTCTCTCTCTCTCTCTCTCTCTCTCTACTCTCTCTCTCATCTCTCTCTCTCTCTCCTTCTCTCTCGTCTCTCTCTCTCTCTCTCTCTCTCTCTCTCCTTCTCTCTCTCTCTCTCTCTCTCTCTCTCTCTCCTTCTCTCTCTCTCTCTCCTTCTCTCTCTCTTCTCTCTCTCTCTCTCTCTCCTTCTCTCTCTCTCTCTCTCATCCTTCTCTCACTTCTCTCTCTCTCTCTCTCTCTCTCCCTCTCTCTCCTCTCTCTCCTTCTCTCTCTCTCTCTCTCTCTCTCTGTCTCTCTCTCCTTCTCTCTCTCTCCTCTCTCTCCTCTCCGTCTCTCTCTCTCTCCCCCTCTCTCTCTCTCTCTCTCTCTCTCTCTCTCTCTCTCTCTCTCTCTCTCTCTCCTTCTCTCTCTCTCTCTCTGATGGGTCTTCTCTTCTTTGAAGGTGATCGATAAAACCTTAGCCAAGCACTTTTTATAAAAGGGCAACAATCTGTTATTCAGGAAGAGAAAGGCCTTCGAGGCAAAGTCAATACACCCATCTCTAGGAGAACCACTTTACTGTATAATGTATACTTGGCACTGGAGACACAGTAAGCTTACTACATTTTATTGGGATTGTTTTAAAGGAGCTGGATTTTCAACTAATTTTTATCTGAAGCAAGATATATAGAATAGATGGTCTTCATGCCCTGGCAATGCCAACCCCTAAAAATAAAAACCTTTCCTTCCTCCCTCTCATTCAGGAGCTCACCAGGTTGTTGTTTCTCAGTCATTTTCAGTTATATCCAACTCATCCTGACCCCATTTAGATTTTCTTGGCAAAGATACTGGGGTGGTTTGCCATTTTCTTTTCCAGCTCATTTTATAGATGAGGAAACTGAGGGTTAAGTGACTTTCCCAGGATTTCAATGCTAGGTCCAACTAGTAAGTATCTGAGGCCGATTTGAACTCTGGTCTTCCTGATTCTGGGCCCAAGGTTCTATCCACCGCACCACCTGGCTACCCAGGAGCTTACACCCTTTAGCGCCAAATTTAGGGTAGTCACCCAGTTGACAGCCTTCTGCAGCCAAGAACTCTTTAGTCTCCCAGATATGGGAGACTGACTATAAACCCAACCCAAACACTGTAGACAATTCTCAGCAGGTATTTCAGTATAAACCTCTGTATACCCCTCAGTATGTACTTCAGTCTACACCTAAACTACCACCCAGTCTAGACCATAAAGACCATAAAGAAGAGATAAAAGTAAGAGATGAGTCTTGGAGCATAAAATCTCATGAGAATATATAATTTGCTGAATTCACTGAGTAAATACGGAAGACAAAGATTTCCCATTTACCTCCCAAATATCCCCACACCTCTCAGTGTCCACAGAAGGGCAAACTGTTGCCTTCTCTGGTAGAGGAGTTAAGTAGCCTTAGTCATTAGGAATAACTAACATATATTAGCCACTAGGTGGTGTCATAGTGCATAGAGCAATGGGCCTGCAATCAGGAAGATTGAGGTTTTGGGGTTCAAATCCAACCTCAGACACTTATGAGATGTGGGACTCTGGGCAATTCACATAATTTGCCTCAGTTTCCTCATCTGTCAAATGAGTTGAAGAAGGAAATGGCAAACCACTTCGGCATCTTTGCCAGGAAAACTCCAAATGGGGTCAGGAAGAGTCTGATACAACTGAAAAAAATTTAATATACAGAAGTTACCTATCTGTGTTGAAATACCATAGAATGTTGGGATGGGCAGTGTTAGATCCCAGGCCCACTACCCATGGATCTGTCTCCCTTTCCTTCTGCCATCTTGCCCTGATGCTAAATTCAGTTCAACAAACATGTAGAAATAATTATTACTATGTGCTAGATACTGTGCTAGGGATAGAGGGATAAAAATGAAACATTTTCTGACCTCAAAAATTTCATATTTTATTGTAAAGATAAAAAATGAGTATATTTAAAGTATATTCAAAGTTAAACAAAATGCTTTCAAGAGGCAAAGTGCAGTAATAAAAAAAAGCTAGCATGTATATACTACTTCAAAGTTTGCAAAACACTTTACAAATATTATCTCATTTGACCTTTAGAATAACCCTGGGAACGAGGGGCTAGTATTATCCCCATTTTATAGATGGCAGTAAAAATTGAAGTGACTTGCCCAGGGTCATATACAGCTAATACTAAATTAGGCTAAATTTGAAATCACCTAGTTTTCTAATAACTGATGGGTTAGTGGATGGGATCCAGAAAGGCCTCATGTAGGAGGAGGGCTCTGATCCTTTATCTGAAGGAAATCAAGGTTTCTAAGAGGTGAAGAGGAGAAGAGGGAAGGCATTCAAAACACAAGGTAGCACCCATGAAAAGGTGTGAAAACAAGAAATGGAATATCACTACTGTTGGGCTAGAATAGACGGGGTATGAAAGGGACAAATCAGACTGGAATAAGACAGGAAAGAGGGATGGGAGTCAAACTGTGAAAGGATTTCAATGCCATTCTATTTTGGTTTTTATCATAGGATTAATGGGAGTCACAGAAGACTCAGATCACTGAGGCAGAGAAGGTGCTGCTCTGAAGTTTTCCAGGTATTGCTTCTTTGCTGCAGTTAGTAATGATGGCAACAGCTGTGAAAGTGGTCTTTCTATTCAAATCAAATGAGGATAATTTGATCCCAGAAAAATAATTTACCCTGCCTTGGTCTGTTAGAGGGTTTGTGAGGTCATTTCATACATTCTTACTTTTTACAAATGGTAGTCTTTTGCCATGGGACCAAGTCCCAGATAAAGCATAGTTAAGAGGGACAATTCAAGGGCACTCTTTGCTAAAAATCCTTCGATGTCTCACCATACTATCGAAGTGCCCCTGGGCTCCTGAAGGCCACTCAAGCAGAGCACAAATGCAAGTCTTGCCCAGGCCCACCAAGCTAAGAAGGCTTCGTGCACAGGTCTAACAATGACCTGTATGTCTGTTGTCCAAGGACCAGCCTGGGTTCCCAGAGGATCATCCCTATAGCTGTTTTCAGCCACAGCAACTTTCAAATACCATCACTCTAGTAATTCATAGGGGCGTTGTGATTTGTATTGGTAGAAACCCCTGAAATCACAGATCCTTGGCATATCAAGCAGTGTATCTCCCTGATTTCACTAGACTGCAAAAGAGAGCTGGCTTCTAAGAATAGTTTCCAAACTTTTCCTCTGCTTTCCAGATCATCTGGACGGAGTTTCCTGTGAAAGTAAGAGCCAAGAATAGGATTTCAATAGAGGAGAGGGAGATGCCAGAATGCTAAATTTAGAGCTAGAGGTGATCATCTCATCTAATTTCTTTCTTTCATGGTTCCTTTCTTTGAGGTTCCTAAAGACTAAGGGACTTGGCTAAGGTTGCAGAGTTGAAATGTTCAAACCCAGGTTTGAAATGCAGCAATCTTTCCATTGTTACACACTCAGTGCCTTCCATCCCACTATATTCCCATCCTACTCATTCCAATTCATTGAGTTAGTCAATAACTCTTTGTAGAGCATCTGTAATACACAAAAATCTGCTGTGTGCTGTGGGGGACCAAATTAAGTATGTGGTTTCTACCTCCTAGGAGCTTACAATTTAATTGGTGAAAGAAGACATGTATATATAAAAAAAATATCAGTTCAAGACAGAATGGAAGCACATTATCAGTGTTGGCATTAAGTACTATTGTTCAGGAATTCAGAAGAAAACTAGAGTTGCCATATGATTGGGATAACCAAGGAAGGTTTTATGGGAGAGGTAGGATTTTAACTGAGCTTTGGAAAAGCTTTTTTTGGGGGGACAGTTAGGTGGTACAGTAGACAGAGTGCCAGAGTTGGAGTCAAGAAGACCTGAGTTCAAAAGTGACCTCAGATATCTACTAACTGGGCAACTCTGGGTAAATCACTTAACCATGATTGCCTGAGGGTCCCCATGTGTAAAATTAGCTGGAAAAGAAATTGGCAAACTACCGCAGTATGTCTGCCAAGAAAACCCCAAGTACGATCACAAAAAAAAGCTTTACAACTTTGTGCCCGGTGAAACGTTGTCTGGCAGTGACAAGCAAAGACCATGGGATCAGCAAAACACCCTGAGATGATAATCACAAGAGACCAGCAGTGAATGATGGCCAGCAGAGATTACACACTGCACCTACCTGCTTACCAGAGACTCTGTACCCCAACAGAAAGTGCACATTAACATCGTCAGAAGATACCAATGTACCTATGCCACTAGAAGCATGAATACACATGTACCCTTACAATTCATGTGCTCTACAGGTATTACTTTCCACACATGTACCCTGATCACATGTGTTCCTCATGAATGTGCCCTAGGTATATCCATTCTTTCCACTGATGGCAAGAGGATGTGCCTCATGTTTATGAGGGAAATGTTTTATTTCCAATTTTACTACTAGGATATTTCATTAAATACCTTTGCGGTGAATTAGGTTTGTCTTCTGACTAACTAGAAAAAACATCAGTGGGGGCTCATGAGCTATGGTTTAAAGGAGATACAGTTGGCACAGTAGATAGAACTCTGGGCGTGGAATCAGGAAAACCTGAGTTCAAATCGAACCTCAGTGTACTAGCTGTGTGACCTTGGGCAAGTCACTCAACCTCTGTTTGCATCAGTTTCCTTGTCTGTAAATTGGGGATGATAATAGCACCTTCCTCTCAAGGTTGTTATGAAGATCACGAGACAATCATGTGCCCAGCACACAGTAAGCACTACATAAATGTTAGCCATTAAATGTTATTATTGATGTCACACATTATGTGGGGGGGAGGGGGATCCTTCCCACTCCAGGTACTTCAAATCTTCATCTAAGTTCTTAGCTATCCTACTATCTTATTTCTATTTCTAGGACCTATGCCTTTATATAGGTTGAAGAAACTGAAAACGTTTAGTCTGAAAAAAAGAAAAGATTGAAGAGAATATGACAGTTGTCTTCAAGTACTTGGAGGGTTTGCATATGGAAGAGATGTCAGACTCATTAAACTTGGCTTAAGTGGGCAGAAAAAGGAGCACTGAGTGAACGTTTCAAAGAGGTGAATTTCTGCTTGATCCAAGAAAAAACCTGCCTGTGATTAAAGATATCCAAAAGTGGAGGGAACTACCTTGGGGGAGGCAGTGGGTCACTGCTCCTGGACATCTTCAGGCTGAGGTGAGGACATGATCATTTGCTGAATATAGCAGAGGTGGGTTTTATTCGGGTAGGAGTTGGACCCCATGGCCACCGGGGTCTCTTCCAAGCCTGAAGTCTGAAGTCTTGTGATTTTTACTAGCTCCCCCTTGGTTCTATTGTAATGGTTTCTATCCCACCCACTCCTCTTTTTGTGGCTCACAGAATGTTCTTTCCAGCTTCGTCTTCCTGACTGACTTCCACACATCAATTATATGCTTCAAGCTACTGTTGAATCTCTTATGCCCTTCCGTCAAAAATCTATGAACTCAAGGTTACTCTAAAATAGTTTTGTTTTTTATTTAAATTAGAATATTTCCCTCCTGTGGCACAATTTTGTCACCCCACTTATTTACCTTACTTCAGACCAGAAATAACCTCTATGATAGCCACACAATGTCATAGCCACCCAGTATGATAGCCACTATGGGGAGCTAATCCTCATTTTAAAAGGAGAGATGGGAAAGTCTATCTCAGAAAAACTGAGAAAGATCTATCTTGGGAGTAGGAGCTGGGACAAGCAATCTATCAACAAATTTATTTATTGAGTACCTAGTATGTACTCTGCTAGGTGGTGGGAATACGAATGCAAAAGTGAAACAATGGAGGTGGTAGAGGAAGGGAAAGAGCACGCGCTTATATAGGCACATATAAGTGATCAAGGGTTATGGAGTTGAGGGGGGAAGGGGGGATTATTCTCTAGCTACCAGGAGGACCAAAAAAGGCTCAAGTAGAAGATAGCTCTTGAACGGAATCTTTGAAGGAAACCAGAGAGTGCAAGGGATGGGGGTAAAGAGGGAGTGCATTCCAGATATGGGGGACAGTTTGTGCAAAGGCACAGAGATGGGAATAAGGAAGAATGAGGAAGCCATCTTGAGTGGAACAGAGACTGTGTGAACGGAATAACATGTAATCATGTTGGAAAGGTCTGATGGTGGTAGATTGTGAAGAACTTTAAATACCAAACAGAGGATCTTATATTTGAACCTAGAGTTATAGGAAGACACTGGAATTTGTTGAGTTGGGGAGTGTCATGGTCAGATTTGTGCTTTAGGGGATCACTTTGGTGACTCTGTTGAGGACAGATTAGACCTGGAAGATGCTTGAGTCAGGGAAAACAACTTGGAGGTTATTGTTGGAGTCTTAGAGAGAGGTATTGAGAGCTTTAATTAGGGTGAGTGACAGGTGACAGATGATGTAGAGGGGGTAACAACAGGACTTTGCACTGATTGGATATGTGAGGTATGTGAAAGCAAGGTTTGAAATGACCATGAGGTTGTGGCCCTGGGTGACTGGAAGGATGGTGGTGCCCTTAATAGAAATAGGAAAGTTTGGAAGAGGGAAGATTTGAGAGGAAAGACAATGAATTCTGTTTTGAACATGTTGGGTTTAAGATCCAGATGGGACATCCAATTTGCAATGTGCAACAAGCAATTTTTTAATGGAAAAGAGATATTAGGTATATAGATCAGGGAATCATCTTCAGGAAGATGACCACCGAACCCATGGGAAATGATAAGAGAGAGTAGAGAGAGAAAAGAGAAGAGGCCCCAGGACAGAGTTTTGAGGTACACTCACAGCTAAGAGACCCAGCATGAATGAGATCCAGCAAAGATGAGTGAGAAGGACCCCGAAAGATCAGTCATCAATGCCCAGAGAGGAGAGAATCTCCAGAGAAGGTGGTCAGCGCATCAAATAAAGCAGAAAGGTCAAGAAGTGAAGAAGCTGTTAGAGATGGTTCTTATGCAACAGGTAAGTGATGCTGCTGAAATGAGTTTTCTAACACTCTGTCTGCTTGGCTGGTGAAGACCCCAATTTTTTCCTCATTTTCCTGATCTTGTGGTCATTTTCAAAGTCCCTAGCTCATTGATCAGCCTGCTCCTAACTAGAAATAGTTGGAGTGCCTCAGTGGGTCTTGGAGCATTCCTATCCTGGCAGATCCCTAATGTTTGAGAACAACAGGAGAGAAGAGGTGATCATTTTTGTTGTGACTCCATCTAGGAGCTCTGATGACTCCTCCGCCCACCCCAGCCAGGATGTTATCCTAAGCCCCTGTGAATCACTGCCTGGCCACTTACTGCTCAGACTGTTCTAGCTGACAATGACATGTGTTTAAATTCAAATGAAACTTCCTCTTTTCAGATGCCTCACGCCCTGCATGTATCATTGGTAATCCTGGTCAACAATTCCAGTAACTCCTTGCATGGTCATAATGAGAGCTGTGCTGTTTGTTCCTAGAACAGAATCAGAGAGAAAAAATGAATGTGTGTAGACAGGATGAAGAATCCCACCTGTCTGCAAAGGAAGAACTCCTAATGGTTTCCTAACTGGGTGAATGATGGCTGGTAAGCAGCTTTTTAAAAGCTTCCATGGTGCTACAGACTGTCTGCTCTAAGGCAGGATTCTTAACGGGGCCTGGATACTCCTTGGTGTTTGCTATCGCTGCAAGCTTAATAGAAAATATTAGAGGCCTTAGTAGGAAGATCAGTGACCTAGAGAAAATTTTTGAAGAGTGAAGTGTTTCTGTTTTTATGGTTCTCTTTAAAAAAAAACACGTAAAATATGATTTTGAGGGGTAAGGGCGATCTCTTCATTGTTACCTTTCATCTCAGCCGGTAGAGGAACAAACCGTCTCACTCTTCTCCCCTCCCATTCCCTTCCCAGCCCAGCCTGAGCAGCCTCAGAGAAAGAGTTCATCACACACCAACTGCCACTTGAGGGCAGCCAAAAGCTTCTTTCCATTCCTATCCCTGTTCTTCCAGTTTTTCTTTCCAGTTCTCAAATAGAACTGGTGTCTCAGTTCCTGGTCCTCCTTGTAATAGGAGGGGTGGGGTCCACTCACAGAGGAGAGAGGATGGAGAAGCTAAGGGCTGTCTGGGTTGGAAATAGCTATAGTGTCCAGGAATATGACATGCATTGTATTTCTGAGGAAGGTTGGGTTTGAATAGATGAAAATAAGAATTGTAGATTCAGAGCTAGAAAGGACCATAGGAGCCACCAAGTCCAAACCCTTTGTTTTACTGAAGAGGGAATGGTGGTCCATAGAGGAAGTAGCCAAGATGATATACAGTAAGAGGCACAACAGAATTTGAACACATAACTTCTGATTCTGAATCCAACAATCTTTCCACTATACCATGCTGCAAATTGAGGGAAGGAGGCCACGAAGAAGGAGTCACATTTCTTACCCTGTACTTTTTCTAAGAAATGATCTTCCCCTTCCTATGGAAGGTGAGGTCAGAATCCTATCTCATAGTTTGATATAAATCCCCTTAAATATGGACAAAAACAGCTTGTCTAGATCCACTCACCATGCTCCACTCAACTAGGCAGTTTAATTAACGGGCAAACAGCCCAATGATGGCATTCTCCTTCAGAGTATCACTAACAAGGGATGATCCATCTTTGCAAATAGCTAGTTGGCCCATCTCTCTGGATGCATTTCAGAAACAGGACTCAGTGTCATATGGTTCCTGGAAAGTGATTGTTTTGCGGGGTTGCAGCTCTCAGTGAGCATCCTCAGAAAAAAGAGCTTCTAGCAACCCTTTGTGTAGCCAGGGTACCAAGGATAATGGGCTGTCTAAGGTGGATGAGGATGGGGGTGGGGAGGCAAGCATGTACCAATTGAGTAAAGGTGCAATATTATTAATATAACTCTAAGTTGTTCCTGTTCCCCAGAAGCAGTCATTTCATCCATCCATCCATCCATCCATTCATTTATTAACAGGAATTTATCAAGCACTTACTGCTTGATCTATCCACACTGTCAGGTACTTGGGAAAATCAGTTGAGGAGAATACAAAAAAATAGAATTTTTTTCTCTCAGGTCTGTCTAGTTGGGGAAGTCATATGTGATACATAAAAGAACTGGGTAACAACTCAAAGCTATCTACCTCTCTGTTTCCCATCACATCTATGTGCCAAGGGGTATTGAGGGAAGGAGGGATAAAACACTCCTTTATTCTGAAAGACAGAGAGACACAAGAACACCCAGCCAGCTTCCAGATAATTTGGATATTCCTTAGGAATATTCCTACCACCTCTGTCTCAAGTTCTTTAGGGAAGTCGAGGTCAAATCTGAACCTTCGGTATATTTAGCCTGGTTTCCCCACCACCACAGCTGTTGAATCCACCTACCTGTCCACCTTCTGTCCTCAGAAGGTGGCAGAAAAGTGCTTCTAGTTGACATATTTCAAGAAGCCTGGACCAGCCTTTCCTTTTATTGGGAAATAGCCATTGCTTTCTAAGGACTATGGGGCCTTTCCATCCTCCCTGTTATATCTGTTTCTCAGGAAATACGAGTTCTTTGAGACTTGAGGATGATCTCACTTTTATATTTTCTCCCCAATGTCCCTAATAATTCAATGCCATCCAACTGGCAGAGGCCAGAGAGGCTTTTTACATATGCTGAAGGCTTGGAGGTGGAGGAGACAGGGAGAAGGGGAGAGGGTGGTAGAGTACTACTGTCTGTCTTTTGTCTAACAAATGAGCCAGTTATGGCAGAAAGGTCAACAACTGTCCCTTTTCCCCTCTTGATGCTCCTTGAGCATCTCCGTCCTGATTCTCCCAATCTCTCCCCTCACCACCTGTCCTCCACCATACATGTCTTTGTCTCTGTGTGTGTGGTTTACCAAACACCTTCATTTCCCATAATTCAGAGCCAGAGCTGTTCACAGTCATGCCAGGATTATAGCAGACAGAAGCAGCAGCAAGGTAAAGGAGAGAATGCCAAGGGCACACTAGGTTGTTCTCATGGCTGGCTAATTCTCCTGCTCCCTCGCTGAACCTAAAATAACCTGCTAGCCTTGAGGGCTAATCACAACACAGATAATCCATCTTGTGTCTGGGACCACACATACGGGTATGGGGCTGCAAAGGACTGAGCCCACAGCAAATGCCCACAAAGAAGCAGACAGCCTGGGCTCTAAAAGGCACCGCCACAAACATCTGTGCAACCTTGAACACATTGCTTCTTCTCTCTGAGCTTCAGTTAAATCATCTCTAAAATAGAATGGCTTGAGCTAGATCTCCCAGAAGCTTCCCAGCTCTTAAACCCAAAGATCCTATGGAATCCTATAGAATGTTCAAACTAGAAAGGAACCCAGTTCAGCTCCTAGCATTTTACAGTTAAGAAACTGAGGTGAAGAGAAGGGAGGTCCAAAGTCACTAAGATGCTAACAGAACTGGGGTAGATTCTATGTAATTAAAGATCACAAGAGGGAAAAGTCCCAATAGCCACCTGCACATAGCTCTCCAACTCCACCCAGTCAAAAATGTATTTGGAGGTAAAGAAACAAGTGCAGTCACTTGAAGGAAGCTACGTCTCTCATGTGAGGAGATAACTGTCAAAAAACAAACCCAGCCTCCTCACGCAAGAAATACAGCAGAGCCACCTGTCAAAATAGCAAGGAGTGAATGTCCAGGGGCCATGGGACCGAGCTGGGATGACGGATTCAGCAACTGATACTTAAATCACTAATTGGAGGAACCAGAAGATCTTGTGGGGAGGGGAGCGGTGCCAGCCTGGCCCTGGCGCTGGTGGTCTGAGTTGGCCACTTTTCTCTGTGCAGAGCAGGTTAATATTGAATGAAACCAGGTGCACTCCACAGCTGGGAAACTCAGAAGCCTCTCTGAGGTCTCAAACAAAAACAAGAAGCTTCTCAAACACATTGTGGAGATACTATTTTTTATACATTTCCATGGGTCACTCTAACCTCCTGGGAAATTTTCTGTTTGGATTTCAGGCCTCTTCTCCTTCAGCGCTGCTTCTTTTAGTGGCCTCAGAATTTCTCATGGGCTCAGTGGTCATCTTGCAGATGACTCCTAGATCTAGTTACACAAGGCTTCAGGTGTGGGAAACCTGCGGCCTCAAAGCTGCATGTGGCCCTCTAGATCCTCAAGTGCAGCCCTTTGACTGAATCAGTTGAGGACTTAGAGGGCCAATTGCAGGCTCCCTACACTTGGAACTCTCTTCTGCGCTTTAATTCATCACCAATCTCCTCTTACACATCACCTGAATGTCTTGCAAGCGTCTTAAACTCAGTATGTCCAAAACAGAAGTTATTATTTATTTCCTTCAAACCCCCCTCCTCTTCCTAACTTCCTTGATCCTGCAAATGGCACTAAACTACCTTGAACTCATCCCAAACTCTCCCCGCTCTATCCCTGCAATACCCAGTTATTTGCCAAGTCTTATTACGTCTATATCTACAATATCTTCAAATTCATCCCCTTCTTTCCACTCACATAGTTACCTGTAGTTCAGTCTATAATTACCTCTCATCTGGACTATTCTAATAGCCCCCTAGTCCTTCCCATGTTCAATCCATCATCCACACAGCTGCCAAAGTGATGAATAAACTGATAAATTTATTCTGCCTAGAATAAACATCTAACTGGGTTACTCCTTTGCTCAAGAAGTCAGGGCTCACTATTGACTTGAAAATAAAACAGATTCTTCTTTGGGGCATTTAAACTCTCACAATCTGCCTCCAGCCTCCTTTTCCAGACTTATCACACATTACCTTTTCTTCTTGCAGTAAGACTGGCTTTTTCATTCTTCTTCATGAACAACACTATGTCTCACCTCTAAGCCTTTGTACAGGCTCTGTCATGCTGAAAATGTGCTTTTTCCTCATCCCTACCTCGTAGAATCCCTTAGAATGCCTCAAAATTAATCTCAAATGAGACTTTCTATGGGAGCATTTTGCTGATTCCCCACCTAGTAGCCCTAGTTGCTACTGCCTTCAGGACCCCTTGAAATCATCTTGCATTTACTTTGAATATATTTTGTATTTCCTCATCTGTGTATATTATTACCCACCTACCCAGCCACACAGATACACCTTTGCAGCAAAATATAAACTCCTTGAAAACAGGGATTATTCCCCAGAGAAAAGAGGGATTATTCCTACAACTCTTGGCACATGGTAGGTGCTTAATAAAAGCTCATTGACGGATAGTTTCAGTCTCTGGAACTGTAGCACCTTGGGAGAATAGGAATTCTTTTGAAACAGAAATCGATGTCTTTTTCTACCTAAGGGAAGTAAGAGGAACTCAATCTTCTAATAATGAGAGGAAGTCACCACTGATGAAATCTGGCTCCAGACTTAAGCTAAGTGCATTTTTATCTGAGAGATCAGGTTTGAGGTGTCCTTTATTCTTCCCATTCACATATGACAGGAAAGAATTAGAAACTCTAACAGAACCTTCAAAGGAGAGAGAAATCATTAGAGCTTAGAATAAAAACAGGGGGCTTTGAGGAAACAGTGGGGCTTTCCCTGGGCCTTAATGTTTCAATATTATCATAATATAAATATATTGCGTGACATATAGATATATCATATATCATAGGTAGAAGGATGTATATTCCAGGCAAGAGAAAGGATGTGAGTAAAGCCCTGGATGCCTGAGTTGCAGTGTGTCACAGCACTGCCCCTTTAAGAACCAGAGGAGACCACAGCTGTCACAATGGCCATATGCCATAAAAGAATTTGACCAAAACCAGTGCTAAGCATGGCTAGTTGTCATTTCATGGCTGGTTCTGAATGCTTGCTTTGGCTCCCAGTGATCCTGAATAAGCACCCTCAGTCCATTCCTTTCTGATCTTTG
This sequence comes from Bettongia penicillata ogilbyi, assembly GCA_023548195.1. NCBI lineage: Eukaryota > Metazoa > Chordata > Mammalia > Diprotodontia > Potoroidae > Bettongia > Bettongia penicillata. The sequence continues at coordinate 6,844,862 of JAJHZJ010000162.1, read as the reverse complement.
ACCCTGTATACTTAGTCCCGTTTATTCTTGCTTTTCCCTCTTTCTTGGTATGACAACCGTATTCTCTGGTTTGAACCTTGGCCCAGACTCCAACCATTGACTTTTTTTCTCTTTATTTCCCACTTCAGCATTTCCCCATGAAAGACAAAGGTACCTTCTATCTGCTAATGATTAACCCTCACATGGCAGGTGCTGACTGGGCTCAATGTGATCCTGCAGAAAGTGGCAGAATCCAAGTTGTGGTAGACATGAAGGCCATTACCCAAACAGGAATTTTTCTGTAGCGCTGCTAAGTGGTCACCCAGCCTCTGCCAGAAAACCTCCAACGAAGGGGAACTCTCTACTTTCTGAGGCTGCTCATTCCATTTATATATAGTTCTAATCATTCGAAAACTAAAATTTGCCCCTCTACAATTTCCACTTTTCTTTTGATTAGAGACACCTGGCAGAACAAATCTATTTTCTCTTCCATGAACAGCCTTTTAAATATTTTCAGAGAGCTGTTATGTCCCCCACTAGTCCCTAAATATCTCCAGTTCTTTTCATAAAGTCTTGTCTCCAGCTTCTCATTCTGATTGACCTCCTTAGGATAGCCTGGATTGTCAATGGCTTTCTTCATTATGTAACCTAGATCTGAACATAATCCTTTAAAAGTTAGTTGATAAGGGTACAAAAGGACTATCACCTCTCTGATTCCAGGCCCTAGACCCTAGCTTTAGAGACAGAAGGGACCTCAGCAGGGGTGCATGGATAGAGGGTCCATAAATTTGGATGGGAAAAAATACATCTTTATTTAAATATATTTTGTTTCCTTTGTAATTCTATGTATTTTATACATTTAAACATTAAAGTATTCTAAGGAGTACATGATGCAAAAGAAAAAAAGGTTAAGAATCTCCACCTTAGAGGCCATGGAGTCTCAAAAATGAAGTCCAGGAGGGATTAAGTTATTTGCCCCAAATCACATAGTTAATAAGTGTCCAAATCCAGATCTTCCTTACTTTAGCTTCAACAATCCACTACACCAAAATGCTTCTCCTAATGGTTAGAATCAGATTATCTTTCCTAGCTGCAGAGTCAGTCATACTGTTGGCTCATGAAAGCCAACAAAGAAAGGGGGGAGGAGGGGAGGGAAGAAGAGAGAGAGAGATACAGAGAGAGGGGGAGGAAGGGAGACAGAGACAGATAAAGACAGAGAAGGAGAGAGGGAGAGAGGGAGGGAGGGAGAGAAAAAGAAACAGAAAGAGGCGAGACAGAGAAAGAGAAGGGGGAAGGGGGAAAAGAGAGAGAATAAATAAATTATCTTGGAGTAAAGGGACAGTGAGGAGATTAGGTCTTTGTCCTCCTTTTATAGGGGTTACCAAGAGGTTAATTAAAACAACTTGTCAAAAGTTATGCAGCAATCCAGTGATGAAACTTCAGGCCTTCTGAGCTGGCTGAACTGAATGATGCTACTTCTAAAAGCATCAGTTTCTATGCATTTCAGATGAAAGGTGGTCAGTGGTCTTTCTTTGTCTAGTAATTGCCTCCCCTACTGCCCACCAAGATAATATTTTTAAAGTGCACTTTGCTATCACTGGGATTGAAAAAACAATGGCATTATAGGAGATCTTTGTCCAGGGCACAAAACTCCTAATTTTGGAAAAAACTGAAGCAAGCTGGTAAATGTCCCTGCTTGCCTCAAAGTGAGGATAAATTGATGACCTTGCACGGGATTTTCCACCTTCTCGGAAAGTCTTATCCAAATGTTTGAGTCAGGTGGTTTCCAACTCAAATTGCATATTTATTTTCAGTTAATTGCACTCACTTATTGTTCATTCATTTCAGTTCAACAAACATTTATGAAGATATGTATTGAACAATATACCAACCACAGTGGTACAGAGACAAAAACAGAACACTCCCTATCCCCAAGGAGTTTCTAGTTTCCTTGGGGAAAACAGCATGTGCACAGATAAATAATTATTCCAAAAGAATTCTTTTGGGACTGGGGGAAACTGGGGCAGAACCTTGAATGCAGTTAAGGGAAGGAAAAGATTACGATTCCCGTTTTACAGATCAAGACATTGATTGATACACAAAAAACGGTGAAGAGTTTGCCTGACAATTACACCTTTACCTTTTTTGAGAGGAGGGGTCTAAACCACAGGGTGATGCTCTGAGTTTTGGGAGCCTGTGTAGGAGCGCATGAGAATGATGAACTCATCACAATAATGGGGTCGCCCCAAAAGCAACCCCAAAATTTAGTTCCCTCCTGGAGAGGAGCTGAGGGGTAAGTTGAGTGCTTTATGCTTCTATATTTGTTCATGGACTCTTGTGAGTCCTTAATGGGGTGAAATAAGGGTGGTCCTGTACCTGACAACTATATTATGAGTTGAGTTTCTGTGAATGATTTTGAGATCCTGCCACCTGCATTTGAGATGACGTATAACACAAGTGTCGAGCTCGCTGCTGGGCCATTGCTGCCTGCATAACTCAAACTGGAAAACAGAACATTTAACAAAATAAATGAAAGTACAATGCAACATAGATAATGTTAACTTGTGGTTTTCTAAGTCAATATGAAGATTTCAGGAATTCCTTTTTATTTGAGTTTGACACCATTGCTCTAGACATAAGCTATATCTAAATTTTATTTTGTAGACTTTTCCAGGTGGGGACAACGATCTAAAGGAAGAAAGAGAACTCATTTAGGGTTAAGCCCCAGGACTGGACATATCCCATGTGAATTTAGATAAGTCTTTGGGGACCTTGGGTCACAGGCTATGTTTTGGGAGTTAAAGGACAAAACTAGGTTAAGAGCACAGATTTCCCCTTCCCACTTGCTTTGTATTTTCGCTATCCAGATCTCAAAGATTTATTTATTGAATCACATATTCATCTGAACACCAGGGCAAAGGGCTACATGATATACCTTGGGCAACTGCCAACAGCCCCATGTGATGGAGCCCTCCAAACCTTGAGGTTTCTCTGCACTTGGGTATTCATAGGGTGGAGTTTTTTTTCTCTCTTAAGAAGAAAATTTCCAATGGGCTTGCCTATTCCTGCTTTTCAGGAGAGAAGATTCCTGAGAGAAGTATGGAGAGACTCTGATTTCTGGCAAGGAGCAAGGATACTTTACAGAGGAGTCAAACACCTAGCTATAATTAACCGCTTTATCAGCTGCCCTGGAAACCTATCATTGAGGATTGCTAGAACGAGAAAACTTGGGTTTCCCAGCTGAGACTGTTTGGAACCTGGTCTCTGGGGTTTCCATAACTGAAACTATCATTAAACATTCCTGCCACAAAAGGGGGTCATTAGGTGCTCAAGGCCGTTCCACTTAAATGCCTGCTTGTTTTTGTTGTGGGTCTTGACAAAGATTCGTGTCCTTGGGCAGAAGAGCAGGCTATGGCATTTATGAGATTTAACCTTGGGTTCCGGTGGACAATGATGAGAGTTACCGTAAGGGCTGGGAACATGGGCTGCCTGATCATTCCTCCCCACTGTTAATTTGCCGTTAACAATGGCTAAGGGGCAGGGGTAGCTGTATTATTATGATGCACAATGATGAAGTGGGTAGAGTTTGCCTCTGTTTCTTTCCTTCCAATGTCCTTTTCCTGCCTTGGGCTTATTCCTCCTCTTCATCCCACCCCACACTCCTAGCCCCCCAGCTCCATGGAAACACAGACACACTCAGGTGCCTGTTCTGTGTCACTGACCTAGGCACATAGTCTGTGAAGGATGGAAAGGACCCTAAGGAAGATTCCTCAGTCTCTTTTTGTGCAATGGCCCCCTGGCAGTCTGGTGAAAACTTGGAACACCTCAGAATCATGTTCTTAAATGCATAAAATGAGATACATAGAATTAAAAAGAAACCAAAGTTAAGTGAAAATAAATATGTAAATTTTTTCCCATTCAAGTTCAAGACCTCCTGAAATCTGTCCCCCAAGGTACCTGCAGACCTTAGGTTAAGAAAGAACTTGTAAATATAATGCAAAGAGGGCTGAGTTTGGAGTCAAAACCTGAGTTCAAATCCCATCTCAACCACTTCTTACCTTTATGAGCTTGGGCAAGTACCTTCACTTGTTACAGCCTCAGTTTCCTCATCTGTAAAATGAAAGGGTTGGAGAATAGGTGATATATAGAGTCTCTTCCAGCTCTAGATACGTGGTCAATTTATTGATGAGGTTCCAAAAGAGAAGTGACTTGTCTGAGTAAGTTACAAGCAGAGCAGGGATCCCAACCCAGACTTCCAATGTTCTGCCGTAACTCACAGTTAACAATGAAATTGGTGTTGTTATTATTATGCTGGCATTAACATGAAAGAACATGGTGGAGAAAATGGAGGACTGGCCTCAGAGTCAGGAAAACCTAGGTTCCAGTCTTCCCGTCACACGCATTGGCTGTGTGGAATGGCCTAGTCACTTGATCATGACAATTCCCTAAGACTGTATTAGTTGAGGTGTAAGTGCTAGTCTGCGCTGGTAGAGAGAATGTTTTTGTCAGGAGCTGCCCATAGCAAAGTAATCACAGATTTAATCCAAATATAAGTTGGCTGCCACGTCCACCCCCTTGACTCATATCAAGTTGGTGGTCCAAAACACAATCCTCACACCTGATATTTTTTCATGTACATGGTTTATCTAACTTTACTTTTCCTGTCTTGGTGTTGTAAAACTGATTTTTAACCCAAGAATTTAAAATTTATCTGTATTCAATTTCATTTCTATAGTTGAATGCACAAGCAATACTTTATAGAACTTATTATTTAAATCAACAAGGCCTAGACCAGACCAGAGGATGTAAATTATTTTAGGATACAGTCCAGAAAGTGGGAGATGAGGGAGAAGAAATAGTTATTAAAGTTACAGTAGAAGATCTCTTTGGTTTCCATGCCATGCTCAAAAGACTACCTCTTGGGATAACTATATGGAGAAACATAAGCACAATAATTTGAGGGTGCATGTTGCCTATATCCCCCAGTTTCAGATTCTAAGGTCACTCAGTTATTTGCGTACATCATAATTCTTCTGATCACTATCATTCTGATAGATCAGGAGCTCTCTGAGGGCTGACCATGTCTTATTCAAACGTTATGCCTTCTTCAATACCAACGTGCATCTTTCAGTTGCTTATTTATGTCAGTGGGAAAGGGGAGAACAATTTCTTCTTCACTACCGGATTTTACTTGTAGTATTCCTGGGCTTGAAGTTATTTGTACAATGTACCTTGCAACTAGGCATCTTTGGAGTGTTTTTCCATCGAAGCTCTTTTTATTTGAACTCTGAATGGACATCTTACATCTTTCATTAGTATATGTGTTGTTTTTCACCTCACTTGATGTCAATATTCAGTGAGCAAGTGACTGAATAAATTTATTACATTTCCATGGTCTCATCTGTAATAGACATGATGTCTTTTTTTTTCTTTTGGGTGATATCTTTTGATTTGTGCGTAAATTGGATTTAAGTGAGGCAGAGTTGCATGAAGTCGTCAGCCTTACTTTCTTCTCCAGAGTCATCATAGTCCAGTGGCAGGACAGAGTCAAGACGGCTGGCAATGGCTCAGGATGCAGTGGATGACTTTGGCATCTTATGTGTCTAACCAAGCTCTAAGTGCTCCACGTTACCTGCTTCATCTGCCTTCATGGCCTTTGGAACAAATTGTTTTCATCTTCCCATTCCACCAGAGAAAGTCTTCACATGCTTGGGGTAGACACCCCCCTAACTCACCAAAGGGTTTGAGAAACCTTGGTTACTCTTGACCTGGTTTGGCCCGTCTGCAAAAATGGTTTCCTGGGGTGTGTATGCTATGTATGCTGCAGTTTCTTGGAGCCACAGGTGAGAGTTAGGTGGAACAGGTGGACACCAAAGGTGGAAAGAGCCTTGAAAAGAGCTCGGCAGCCATCACACCAAGAGTATGCACACACCCTACACCCCATAACAGGACAAACAATTTTAATGTATGCATAGGAGATACTTTGAAGAGATCCTTCAAGGCTACATTTTGTTCTATTAAGCCAAATGCCTTTAAAAAATGAATAAACTGTATACATAAGGAGATCTTATGTTCTCTCACCATCTTTGTCAGTTTCATGGCCACAAAGATATAGTCTATTTTTGAAAATCTATGAAATCATGACTATTTTCTTTTTTTTCATGGTGAGAGCATCCTTGATGAATAGACCATTGAATGGACATATGAATAGATCATTATTCTAAGGATTTTATAGAGCTGGAAAAGCAAGTAAGCATGTGATGATTCCATTTTGATTGACTTTTTTTTTTGTTTTAGTAGAAACAGTCTTCCCTTCTTTAGGATACCTTGAAAATCCAACCCTGTATGCCTTTAAAGTTGTATTCCCTTCAGATGATGTTTCCTTTCTGTGTATTTCATCAGGTCCAATTACTTTTCTCGACTTCATCTTATTAAGTCTAATTTCTTCTTCAGCCCATATTGTACTGAATACCATAATGGTAGAACTAAGACAGTGGTTCCATTATCATCACTGAAAAAATAAATCATTATAAAAATGCTCATAACATGCACCAATTCACATCTGTTTATTGTTCTTCTTTCAATTTAATCTGCAAATACCATTGGCATAATCTGTCTCAGCCGGATCTCATCCCCAGCTCTCTAAGGGCCCTTTTTGTCCTCAATGACTTTTCATTGTTTTTTGAAGCAATGCTGGAAATAATATTTGATTATCCTCCTTTATAATGTTTTGCAAGTCAGTCTGTACCCTAAACTAATGACATCTTTGGTTCCTATGTCTATTTGGTTTGTGTTTTCTGGTTGAGGCGGTTTCATGATCCTTTCAGCATCCTAATCACAGAAACCACTTTGAATCTTTTGCTGTTGCTGTTCAACCGTTTCAGTCGTGCCCAACTCTTCATGACCCCATTTGAGGTTTTCTTGGCAAAGATACTGGAGTAGCTTGCCATTTCCTTCTCTAACTTATTTTACAGATGAAAAAACGGAGGCAAACAGGATTAAGTGACTTGCTCAGGGCCACCCAGCTAGTAAATGTCTAAATCTGGATTTGAACTCAGGGAGAAGACTTTTCTTGACTCCAGGCCCCGCACTCCGTGCACTATGGTGCCCACCTACCTGTCCCTGGCATCTTTCAGAGTTCTTTAAGAAATGGGGATAAAGTCAACACTCTTGTCTCCCATATTTGTGAGTTAATGGCTGATTTAAACGGGTCAGTGCAAAGCTTCTGTAATAGTATACAATGTCTTTTCATGTTCATGCTTCCTTCTAGTTTGGTATTTAATTTGATCTTAGTTCTAACTAGCCAGTGGTCTAACTGCACACACTGCTGATTTTGAATTGAATGCTTCATCTATAACTAGCCCTGTCATGTCTGTTAAAGTACAGTCAATTTCTTTTTTTTTAATGGTGTTCAGTGCTCTTCAAATCTAGTCCTTTCGAACTAAACATCCAATGGGTTCTCTTCCTTCTTAAAAGACCCCAACTTGATCCAATCATCCTCAAATTATCATTCTATTGCTCTCTTCTCTTCCATGGCTAAACCCCTAGAAAAATATACTTATACTCCTAGTCTTCACTTTCTGTCCCCTCATTTTTCAACCACATACGATGTGGTTTCTGCCTTCACCACTCAACTGAAATAACTCTCTCCAAAGTTACTATCAATATTTTTTAAGCTGATGGCTTTCTCTAGGTCCTAATCCATCTTGGCATCTTTGTGATATCTGATGCTGTTGGCCACCTTCTCCTTCACAATCAATCCTTTCATCTCCTGGGGTTTTTGTGATACTGCTGTCTCAGGCTCATCTTATCTGACCTTTCCTCACTTTCTGTTGCTAGATTACCATCTATGTGCTGTCGCCTAATGACAGGGGTCCTCTTCTCCCTCAACACTCTCTCTTGTTTGATCTCATTAGCTTCCATATGTTTAGTTACTATCAACATGCAGATTTCAAAATCTATACATCTACCTTCAATATCACTCCTTAGCTTCAGTTCCATGTCACCAAGCACCTGTCAAATATCTCTCCTAGTCACCAGTCAATAAGTATTAGTTAGGTGTCTACTATGTGCCAGTCACTGTGCTAAACTTCGAGATTACCAAAAACAAAAAAACCAAAAAAAAAAAAAAACAAAGGCAAAAGACATCCTATACTTTCAAGGTGCTCACACAGTCTAATGTGGGAGACAATATGCAAGCAACTATGTAAAAACAAGCAGGATACATTGGAATAACTAACAGAGGGAAGACACTAGAATTAAGCGAGGTTGGGAAAGACTTTCTGTAGAAAATAGGATTTTATCTAGGATTTAATGAAAGCCAAAGAAGCTAGGAGGCAGAGATGAGGAGGGAGAACAGTTTCACCTAGACTTTTTGTTTCTGCCCCTAGCTTGTTTACATGTCTGTAGGTGAGTCCATAAACATTTTTTTTTAGTTGTATCAGGCACTGTGCTAAGCTCTGGAGATACAAAAGAAGGCAAAAGACAGTTTTTGCTCTCAAGGAGCTCACAATCTAATTGGAAGGACAACAGGCAAATAAATATGTACAAACAAACTAGAAAATGTTAAGAGCTGAGAAATGAAACACCCAGGAGGCCAGTGATACTGGCCTGAAGAGTACCTGGTGGGGAGTAAAATGTAAGAAGACAGGAAAGGTAGGAGAAAGATGATGAGTTCAGTTTTGGACATGTTGAGTTTTAAGGTATTGGTATTCAACATCTAATTGGAAGCAAGAGATTGGAGGTCAGAGGGGAGGATGGTACAGTTCTGTGACATCACTAGAGGAAACTGACACCTTTGTGGACAAAATTGTGGGAAATTTGTGTGCCCTGTCTACTCATGTACCCAGTGTGTGGACAGATACAAAGATGGAAAACCCTGAGAAAGCAGTGTCACAAGAACCCCGGGAGGAAAGATTACGTAGGAGGGAGAAACGACCAGCATCAATTGTTGTGGAAAGAGACGTATGAGGAGTGATAAAGGGTCAGTGGGCTTAAGTAATTAAGAGACCAATGGTAACCTTGGAGAGAGCCATTTCTGTTGAGTAATGTGTTCAGAAGTCACATTGCAGCAGTTTGAGAAGTGAATAAGAAATGAAGTAGAGGCATTAAGTATAAGCAGCATGTTCCATGTGTTTCTTATGTGATGCTCTCTATATATATTCCTTAATCAGATATGTTCTCAGTATGTGTATCATTATGGGTATTTCCTGGTATAGTCTGAAAAATATTCTATTTTATTCTGGCTGATTCTTTCCCCATTCAATATATTCGCTAGCCAATGCTTAGTACAGTGCCTGGCATTTAATGTTTATTGAATGAATGAATTATTTAATGATTACACCCTGTCCTCCTACTTACCAACCTCTCTTTTCTGCCCTTTTCTCTCTCTGGATACCCCAAACCTCATATTTTAGAATCTTCTAAGTTAGAAACTTCCATTTTCTTAGTTAATTTGATGCCTCCCTGCCTGTGATCTCAAGGGTGGGAAACCACTAAGACTTAATTGAGCAAGCTCCCTACTCTCCCTGTAAGATATTTAATCTCCTTAAATCCTGGAGTTGCCAAGACTAGAAGGTTGAATAAACTCCCCTGAAGAATGTGCCCTAGGAGTCCTAGCAATAACTTTGTGAAGTCATGTACCAAGTCCTGAGAGAAGCCTTTCAACAGACTGTATGGATTCCCTCTTCCTATCATGACTTGGATATCATCTCACCTGAGGGTACCTAGAAATATGCCCTTCCCTTCCCAGCCTCACTTCCAATATATGAGTTCCAACTCTAGGGTAAGGGGCTGGTGGAGTGCCCCAGTATGGATGTATTAGTCTTGGTCCCAAGGTAAAGTGGAAGGGTAAGTCATTAAGGTAATCTGATTCCCTTCGCTTGTCCTTGCTTCTTTTCCCTTAGGAATTTCTAATAAAGATGTGCATCCTTCCCCTTTCCCCTCAAATTTCAAGCAAAAGTGTGTATTGCTTTCAGCATTTACTGATTTGTCTGATTCTTCTGTGAAGTCCCTTAAAGAGTGCCTGTTCATTCACATCCTGAGCACCTCCTCCCTACTCATGGCACAGTAAACTTGGGGAGAATATACTCCCTATATACATGAAGGAATTTTTTTTCTTACTTAGTTTGCTTTGCCATTTGATTAAATGTCTTTTGCTTTGAATGAAAGCATTCTCTGGTTGGTTGATAAAGTAAGCGTCTCGGTGGAGACCTTTGGATTATGGTTTTGAATGCTAAACCACAAAGTGCTTGAACCGAAGGTAATTCCTGGGGGCTAAATGTGAAGGGGATCCTAGGTGCCATTTAGGCTAGCCATATTTATTAACATAATCCCCTGGAAGAGGTCATTTGCTGACTATTTTACCCCAAAGCATTTGATGACTGGCATCAGATTCTTTCTTGCTTTAATAGCAGGACCTGGGAAGAACACAGAAATTAGAGAGAACTGAGCAACTCTGAAGAAGGAGAGAGTTAAGAGAAATTTCAGACAAATTGCCCCACTCTCCAGTTTTGCCCCGGGTCAATACTGTTCTTGATCTCTGGAGCAAATAGAAAGAATGTAGAAGGATCCAGTCATACCTATAACTTGGAGGGAGCATGGGTACGGGAAAAGAAATGAGAAATGGCATCTACATTCTACTGGTACTTCTGCCACTCGAAATGTCTCATTTTTCCACATTTTCCTTCCAAGAAATGTACCAGATATTCCAACACTTCCACATTTCCTTTTTCTGTTTCCTCTCTCCCTGTGCTCAAAGAAATTGATTCCCCAGTGTCTCAGGGCCAAGTAAGAATATACTTCTGGCTTCAAAGAGACCACATACCCAAATCTGTGAAATTCTATCCAAATTGCAATCACACGTTTGTGGCATGACCTTGGGGTCCTCATTTTTACTTTCTATGTCTTGGATCCTACATCTGAAATGAAGTTAATCATATTTGACACTTTTCCATACGGGGCCAAATACATGTGAGTTATTTTTGTAATTCTTGCTGTTATTGCCCTCCTGGGATGTTAGGAAGAGGAATAAAATAGCAACTATCCATGCACTAAGTCCCCAGAAGAAAGATGCCCTAAACCTTGAACAAGTGATCATATTGAGTTGGAATGATATGTTCTTTACTCAATTTGCCACCAGCATCCCTTCTATTCACCAACTTATTTCAAGAAATAGGAGAGAATTCAGTTTAATTTCTATTCTAGTTCTGTGTTTTCTACTTGGAAAACCATTTAAAGGTTGTACAGTCACTAACATTTCAATAAAACAAAATCCTAGCTGGGTGACTGGAATTATTTTAGATAGATAAAGAAATGGAGAGGTGGATATAGAAAAAACAGTTATTAAGCACTTACTTTGTGAGAGGCTCTATTCTAAATGCTGGTAATATAAATACATACAAAAAGAAAGACATTCCCAGCTCTCAAGGAGCTTACATCATAAATAGGGAAAGACAACACGTAAAAGGGAGCAAAGGCTGATGGAAAAGGTACTAGTAGAGGCAAGAAAGAGAGAAGGGCAAGGAGTTCATGGGTTTGTCTGGGTTTAAAAAGAGCATGATGGCTCTTGTGGGTGTTCCTCATGAAGGTTTAGGGAGTAATTCACCACTTTTCATCTCCCACATTGAACCTCAAAAGATACATCACTTGGGAATCTGGTGATCTATTAGTTGGAGGCAGACACAAAACTAGTAGAAATAGTGACCTGGGGACACTGAGTCAGGTGGTACCCTGAATGATAGTCTTTAGTCTGGAAGGTCATCCATAACACCAACTGAACTGTCAGCCAGATTGTCAAAAGGTACTTCTAAACCTCAAGTTTGGTTAATTCTGCAGCCATTGCTGCCACCCACTAATGGGACCATTTCAGTATGCATGTGTTAAAATGGAAGGCAAGATAGAATAGGAGCATCCTCAGGAGATGCAGGCATTAAGGAAGCCTGAGTGAACTGGTGAGTTCTAGACCTAGAAGAGTTGGGTTCAGTTGGGCATGAGGGAATAAGTTTCAGGCTGAGGGAGAACATTGGCCTTGGAGAGTAAACCTCTATCTCCCTGCATTAATTTTAGAGTAGTTCAGACTCCCTAAAACTGCCCTAGAGCAAACATCCAATCCCAGAGAGCTTGCTAACATCAATCTCCAGGTGTCAGGTACTGTGCTCACTAACTGCTGCAGAACCAACCTGGTCTTTAGAGATGTAAAGAGAGCTGCACCCTGGCCTTGTATGTATCTACATGACAATGATAATAACTCACCTCACAACAACCTTGTGAGGCAGGCAGGGGGAGGATTATCATATTTTTTCACAAAGATAAATTACCTTGTGCAGAATCACACAGCTAGTTAAGTTTCAAAGCTGGGACTTAACCCTGGATCTCCAAGTCAGGAGTTCTTTTGACCACATCACATAGCCTACCACGACAAATGTCAGCTGTCCTTCTCTATTCCTACGAACTCATCCTCCCTGTTTTTCACTCAACTCTCTGTGGCTTGGTACAAACCAGACCATCCCATATTCCACCGGGGGACAGTGCAATGTCATTCAGTGTAGATATAACCTAAACTGCAATATTTCTGTCTCCCATAGATATGTTTGGTAACCATTTCCACTGGTCCTTGTCGTGATCCCTCATACCAATGGGCACTGCCAGCTGTTATGTGTCCTCATTCAGTAGGTTCCAGACTCATATTCTTGTAATGCTAGTGAAAGCTTTAATGAATTTATGACATCCCCATTACAAAAATGTTGGCATGCCTGGCCCCCTCTTATCCTCCTGGCTAGAGATAAAACATGCTGCCATCCCCATGGGAACGGCTTTTGACTTAAGGAGTTTCTCAGCCAGCAATAATTGTTTGCTTTCTGAATGTTAGTGGTAATCTGAATTTCTGGAGTATAAGTGGTGTCCTGTCAAAGAGAATCACACACACTCTAAACGTGACCTTCAGCCAAGGTATTCTGAGGCAGCAGGGAATGCTCTCTGGGTTTGAATTACTAACTGTAAAAAAAAAAAATCATATTCCATCAGTGGAGTTTTGCTTTGAGCAACTATTTTTGCAAAGAATAGAAAAGGCATATTTTGGCCCTAGAAGAATGTAAGTTTCTTGAGGGCAGAGACGATTTGATTCTTGTTTTTGTATGCTTGAAGTTTTGTGGTAAAGTAGTAAGCATTTAATAAATGCTTGTTGAATAGAATGTGGGGCAATAATTAACACCCCAATTCTAGACAACAGCAGGAGTACATCTAATAAACACTATTCCCAAAGTTTTTACTGAGGGAGGTAATGGAAAGGTACAACAAATTCTGTTTTTAGAAATTCACTGGAGTAGGATGGAATGAATTAGAATCAGGAAAAGAGGACATGCTCCATTTAATCTCTGTGGGCAAAAATGACCATGAGTTAGCCTATTCAACAGGCAGCATGACTCAAGGAGTCTTAACCTCATACCCTGAGCCACAGCTGATGCTATGGCTTGGTTACTGTGCACACAACCTTGGACTGTTTCTTCATTTCTTAAGGGGATTTACCTACTTCCCCAAATGACCATAAGGAATCACCACCAGAATTTGTTAACTCAGTGATTCATAACTTGAAAATGCTGAGAAATGGGAAGGAAGAACATGATTTGAGAGGCAGGGGGTGTCATGATAGAGCATAGGACTTGGCGGGGAGACCTTTGAATCTTTGCTTTGACATTTCCAAGCTCTGTCACCTTGGGCAGGTCATTTAATAAGAATGGCAAATAGACATTTTTTTTGCACCCAGGGTAAGTAGCACAGACTATACCTGAGGGAAGCAGACTCTAGCTGAGCATTGGAGAGGAGATATCTCATATAGAAAGGGAGGGATAGAGCCATTGTGATACTGGCAAAGGCCTCTGTTGGGGAGGCTCCTATGTTGTAGAAAAGTTGAGGGAGAAGAATCAGCCCTTGAGCACCATCTTGAGCACCCTATTTAAACAAATTATTCTTGCTAACTGAATTAAATGCTAAGTAAGCTCTGTTGTTTCTATCCTGTTTAAAGACTACAAGAGAAAGCCTCAGCTGCCTCCCCCTAGTTGTGGTTCTGAACTTAATCAAACTCAGTTTCCTACTCTGTAAAATGGGTTCAATAAAACTTGTTGAATCGATAATTAATTTATGAAATTATGAAATGGGAATAGGCACTCCCAGTTTTTTGAGTACTCACAAGGAAAGACTACTGTTGGTAGCAGGAAATGAGATGGCAATCACATTTTAGTTAAACATGGAGGGTATGAGGGGGGCAAAAAAATCCACAAGGCAGAGAAACAAATGTTGAAAGAGGTACAGAAGCGGACAGCAATATGGGGACAGAGAATGAGGTGATGAAGGAAAGCAGGAAAAAGGATGGGAGGCGATGAGGCAGAAACTATCACACTTTTCACCATGGATTAGAGCCAGGAGCACAGGATGAGAGAAAAAAGAGATGGGGCAGGGGAGGGGTTTGAGCTATCTTTTTCATGTTCTTTTGGGGAGAAACAGACCCACTCCGACCTGTGCTACCTTGGGATTAGTTCATTAACATATCCAAATCATCTCAAAGTGATCACCATCTTTTTGATGTTCTGCCCGATCTGGAGCTGTGGAGGAATGGAATTTTTGTGGAATTTACATATCATAGAACCACCTAAAAGCACCTAGATGGTTTCTACTGATTCAGCACATATTCCCAGAATGGGAATTTTAGTTACTATACGACTCCAGTTGTAAATGACACTCCTCTGATCTTTGGGACAGTTTGTGCATGACTTCAAGGTTCCCCTTTGCAATCTTATTTCCTGCTCCTGTTGCCTTATACTGGCTACTTAAAAATTTATTCTACCAACTAGAAGTGGGGTAAGGAGGGATGGCCTGGGGGACCAGAACAAGATACAGTCTTAATATTCTTGTGCTATAGTATTTCACAAAGTACAGGTGAACAAAATGCTTTATAAACCCTAAAATGCTACTAAAGTGTGAATTATCCACATCAGCCCAAATTAAAGCATTTTCTAGAAAAATGACTTGAATTTTTCCTGAGAGAGAGACATTGCCGTACATCACAAATAGACTCACATTTCTTTTAATCCTGATGATCCTGGAGAATTTCTCAGGTTACCAGAGGGCATTTTTTGCTCCTTTTTTGTTTAAACCAGTTGGAAGGAAATTATGGGCTTCTTTTTAGGTGGAGCCCAGCTTTGTGGACTACAAGAGACCTGTAATTCTCCTTTGCATACAAAACCATTTATAGCCTATGGTGATGTTCAAACACATGGTGCCTAGTACTGTGTCATACAACCCAGGGACTCCCCACATTACCCACCTGGCGCCAGAGGAGCTGCTGCCTCATCTTGGTCTCCCCACCCTGGCAGCCCGCAGGCTGTTCCCAGCTAAGGAGATGTCCTTGGTTTTCCCCCTGGCACCAAGGTTTCAATTACCAGGCCAGGGTTCTGTTTTGTTTTGTTTCAATGGGAAGGTTTCAGCTGGAAGCGGTGCATTTACTCATCCCTGAGTACCATAAATCTGTCTGACCTCCTAGGTCTAAAACCATGGCAACCTGTCACGTGTAGAGGAAAGAGCATTGGGGGAAGAATTTCAGAATCCATCCCAGAATCTCAGAGCTGGAAGGAGCCAATCAGTTCAATTTCTACCTGAACAAGCATCCCTTCTGCAATATTTCTCCCAGGTGACCTGCCCAAGGTTATACAGGTAGTGAGGCAGTAAGTAGGAGGGCCGTGAATGGAACTCAGGTTCTCTGTCTTCCAATCGAAAATGCTTTCCACTGAACCGTTCTGCTATAGAAAATGAGGGAACTGACCTCTTAGACTGACCTTTCACCTCTAGCATTCAATGGCTATGAATCAATGCCAGTTGACAATGATGGAAATTGTTATCATAAAGTCAAAATGCATGTGCCAGATGAAAGGGTGGACTGTGAATTAGTAAACTGTCTCCTTGACCCTGGCAGAGGAAACAAAGTCAGTCCATCAGTCAATCAACATTTATGAAATGCCTACTGGGTGCCAGTCCCTGAACTAAGAACTGGATTCCTTGTCTTCAAGGGGCTCACAGCCTAGTGGGGAAAACAACAAGCAAAGGACAGGCTTAAAGTTCATTTCACACTCACATCCTCCCATCGGACTTGCTGTTCTCTCCTCCTCACCCTTCCTCCTTGGTTTTTCCAGTCAGCTTGGTCTCCAAGACAACGGGACAAAAGCGCTGCTGTAATGATTGTATTTGAAGTGCTATTCGGGGCCAAAGTAGCTGAGCTGTAGCTTACAGATGATCCAGGCACAAGACGCTGCCTGTCCCAAAATGCATGCTTCAGTTTGCCCTGTTAGACCTACTTCTTGGGGCATAGGTAGGCATGGGCTCTAGAAAGTTCCCAGTAAAACACATGTTACCTGGGAGGGATTCTAAATTAGCTCATTAACATCTGTGATAATTGCGCATATATAACATCTATCTGATTGCTTACTGGATCAGGGAGGGGAAAGGGAAAGGATAGAATTTGGAACTCAAAACTTTAAACAAAAATATTTTTTAAAAAATCTGTGACCAAGTTGTCAGGTTAACTTACTTTACCTTAGAGAGCAAAGGAGACTAGCACACAAAACAGGTAGTTATTTTATGCAGAAAGCATAAACTAGCAGATTCAAAGCTTAGGATCCTGACATAGAAGATCCTGGACTCTCAGCAGGCTGTATGAAGATACTGGACACCTGGAGGTGGATACTGAAAGTAAAAAAGTGGGAAAAAAATAGAGAGAGGTGAGAGTGACCTAGAACAAACCTCTTCTCCTGTGGGCAGCACGACACTGTCAGAACCAACCAGTTTCATTCATTACTTTTTCCTCCCCTTACAAAACCCATTATGAAACAAAGAATGCAACAAGCGTAAACAAAAGGAGCCAGTGTAGACAGGTTTGAGAGCAGAGGCCCCAGGTAGAGACAAAGAATCAGAGGGGAAGGGAGATAAAGGTTGCAGGAGATGTTTATCAGCTCTTTATTAGACTCCAAATTAATGATGATTAGGAAAACGTAATTGTCTGTAATCATTACATTTTTACAAGGCATTACACAACCTTCTCCTTAGTTGTCCCTTTAAATAAGTTAAGTCAATGCAGATACACCTAGCTTTGCACAGTTGCTAGGAAAGAATGGATATTTTCTCTTTTTTTGCAAATCAAATCATTTTAAGTATCCTAGGAGAACTCTTTGTTGAAAGGAACACCACGATTCACCTTTTACTCAAGTGAAGCTATGATAATAGGAATAATCACAGTATTTCATTCCTTTTCCAAGGTCAAATTTCATATGACTAGTGTTTTGGGAGTACAATGCCATGCGCTTTGCCAGCTCTCTTCTCAGAACTGTAACCAGGTGCTTGGGTTCCACCTCAGTCATCCTGGGTTCACTCACTCAACTCACTTTCACTCAGTTTGTCAGAATAGCTAGGCAAGAGGAAAAGACAAAGAAGGAAGAAATCAGTAAAAGGAAGGAAAGAAGTGTTAATTAAGGACCTACTCTGTATATACTAGGACTTAACAAATATTATCTCACTTGATCCTCTGACAGCACTATTATGCCCTTTTTTTAATTAAGATAGACAGAGGTTTAAGTGACTTGCCCAGGGTCAAACAATTAATAAGTGTCTGAGACTAGATTTGAACTCAGGTCTTCCTCACTCCAGGGCCAGTGCTCTAGACACATAGAGATATAAGGGTACACAGCACTACCAGGGTAAAGGTTACCTGGTCCATTGGCCCCAGCAGCTTTCACTGCTAAGCAAACCTTGGGGGAAAGAGTATCTCATGATGAAGGCTACAGTGAACAGCTGTGTCCTTAGTTAGATGTGAAGGACCTTATAACCAGCAGGGGATAACTGTTAGCAACTGTGCAGAACATCCTCCTTTCCCCATTAGTGCCCTTTCTGCAATAGACCGAAACCTTATTATTTATTCATTCAGCAAGCATCTATTAACTATTTACTATAAGCACTGGGCTAGGAGATGCTGGGGACATAAAGACAAAAATGAAAGTGCTGATGCCCTCAGGGAGTTTATAATCCACTCATGGAAATAGCATGAACACATAAGTAAATGAAAAATACATGCCAAGTCTTTTATGGGGACCTCTCCTTTGCTGCTGTAGGTGTGGAATATTGTACATGTGGTCAGACTTGGTTGATAGGTTGACTGTTTTGCTCAACTGCCTTTTCCTCCTCTTTCTATATTCTTTGTTATAATGGATGGCTCACTGGGTGGAGGACATGAGGCAAGTCACTTTACCTCTGTCTGCCTCAGTTTCCTCATCTGTAAAATGGCATAAAGGCACCCACCTCGCAGGGTTGTCAGAGGTTCAAGTGAGATATTTGTTAAGTCCTAGTACCTACAGAGTAGGTACTTAATAAACACTTGTTTCCTTCCTCTTGTTCATTTCCCTTCTTCCTCATCTTTTCCTCTTGACACTTACCCCGTTTTTTATATAAATGTATAAGATATCAATACACATTTTCTAGACACAAAGCAACATGGGGGTGACTGAGAAAAGACAATAGACACAGGGATCAGGCTAGGCTTGGGCAGAAGGGATTTTGGGAGGCGGATGTGAGGAAGGAGGGGCTACATTCCAGGCTTTGGGACAGTCTGTACAAAAGCATGGAGACTGGAGGAATGCTGTACATGAAAAGCAGCAGCAGAGCTGGTACGGCAGGAGCACAGGGCACATGAAGGAGAGTAAGATGCTCTAAGCCTGGAGAGGCATGGCTGATTCCCCATGTAGGGTACCGAGTCCTTGCCATTGAGCTACCTTTCTCCATAACTTTGGGGAAGGACCCTACCTTGTCTGAACCTCAGATTTCTCTGCTGTAAAATAAAAGGCCTGAGTTCAATGATCTCTAAACCAGAAGCGTTCTGCTCCTCATTAGCCATCTACCTCAGTTTCCCTACCTGTCAAATAAAGGTGCTGGACCAGATCCCCGAGGTCCCATCTGCCACTGATGTTCTGTGGTTCGGATTCTGCTCCCACCAGAGTGCTACCAACCTCCCTTCCATCTGCCTTGTATTGATTCCAATTTGACCCCGGTTGCTCCTGAATTATTCGCACAACTTTTCCTCCCCTATTCCTGTCCAGGTTGCCCCAACTTATCCTTTGGTTCCCAGAGACCTTTACCAAGGGGAGCATTAAACATTCCAGAGGTGGGGCAGCTTTGGCCTCCAGGCCACATGTAGCCTTCTAGGTCCTCAGGTGCAGCCTTTTGACTGAGTCCAAGTTTTATAGAACAAATTCCTTTACTAGGGGGATTTGTTCTGTGAAGTTCGGATTCAGTCAAAGAGTCATGCTTGAGGACCTAGAGGGCCCCATGTGGCCTCGAGACCACAGGTTCCCCACCCCTACATTAAACATTTAAATATTAAAGCAGAGAAGTGAGATACAGAGAGGAATGGACACAAACAACATTATTTGTAGAATCAATGGGAAAGCCAAGACATATTTTTTAAGCTTTAGAGCAGGAGGCTGGCAACCTTTCAATGGTGGGCTGCTAGAATTCTAACACCTTAGCTTTTGATGGTAGGGTGAAGCAAGGAGAGGGAAAGGGAGAAGAGGGAGATGGAAGGGGGGAATGCACAGTAGACTGAATGCTTGCCAACTCTAGCTGTGGGTGGCTGACTCTCCCAAATGGTGGGGAGAGGAACGTGGCGGTGGCAGCCAGCCCACATGCCAGTGAAAATTGACCCACATACTATCTTTGGCAGGCATGCTGCAGGTTGCCAGGGTCTATTCTCGAGCTGGGGGTGAGGGAGGCAGAGGGAAGTCTCATTTTGTGGTCTTTGTGCCTGGACCATTTAATGTCACAGGAAGGATACTTAATAAAAGTCTGTTGATGAAGAGAATGACAAGAAAGAGAATGAGCCAGAGGAACTGGGTGAAAGGCTTGAGGAGAATCTAAATAGGATAGAACTGAATGCATTCACAGAGCGTTTTCAATGGGGCACTTTCACCCAGAGAAACATAACTGCACCGACTACGTGCCTCTAGACAGCTCAAATCATTTAATCAAACCATAGATTATTACAAACCCAGCCTCTTGTCGGCTCTGCCTGCTAGGAAGCCATTAAGAAAGAGGCCCTCACCCACAGCAGCTGTGTATTGAACAGATGCTCTAAAGCAAATTTGTCTCTCGCCACCAGGCTTTTTAGTTAAGAACAGAGAACAGGTTTGAATATATGAGACTCCTGGAGATTCACACATGGAATCTTCCTGTCTGTGCCCAGAAGCTTCGGCTCCCATCCCCTACTCTCATCCCGAAGTCACAATGAGGCTTTTCCTAGTCCAGAAAGAGGGAGGATTTGAAGTGTGTTACCAGACAAGAAACAAAGGAAAATGCAATCTCTTGTTCTTTGCCATTCTCCTTTCCATCCTCCTATTTTCTTTGTCAATATTGAGAACCTACTCTTAAAGGAAATGCTTTTGTCTGGGATATTTTTATAGAAGGGGCAGTCAATGGTAGGATAAATGCAAGCAAAACGATTTGCATAAATATGTAAATAACTGTGTGTAAATATTCTGTATAGCTATATTTATATAGCTTCGAAAGAGTTTATTCTAGGAACACAAACAATAACGGTGCCAACTTTATACTGGCAAAAACTCTGAAAACTTCACAGGGCAATCATGGCAAAGTCAACACTTATGGATGGCCTTAAATTCATAAAGATCCATGTTCAAGTCCTGACTTTGACAGTTGTTATGTGTATGACCATGCTCTGGTCACTTACACTCTCTGCATCTCCCAGCAATTCTCTAAGACTACTAATTGTGGATGACTTGCTTGTATATAGTGGGAGAGAAAGTTTTCACCTGGGAATTTTGTACAACAAGGAAATCATAGGTCTGACTCATCTTTCCTCCCCTAAAACAAACAAACTACATATTCATAGGTTTGATGTCAAGAAAACCTTCCTAACAATTAAAGTTGTCCAAAAGTAGAATGAACTTGCCTTGAGGGGTGGCAGGTTTTCCATCTTTAGAAGTCTTCAAGCTGAGGGTGGAGAATCATTATATGTAGGGTATATTATAGTGGGGATTTCTTTGTGTATAGGTTGCATTGGTTGACTGGAGAGGTCCTTCCAACTTTCAGATTTTATGATCTTGTGATTGATGATCACATTTTAGGAGATCTGAACATCTGATATTATAGGGGATTATGATGGTGTGGTGAATAGAGTGCTGGGTCTAGAATTAGAACAACCTGAGTTCAAAACCAGATTCAGACATTTAATAGCTGTGTGATCCCAGGCAAGTCACTTTACCCTTTTTTGCCTCAGTTTCCTCATCTATAAAATGAACTGGAGAAGGAAATGGCAAACCACTCCAGTATCTTTGCCAAGAAAATCTCAAATGGGGTCACAAAGAGTCAGGCATGATTGAAAAACAACTAGGCAACATGAAAAAAATAAACCCAGGTAAATGTTTAAATAAGGAGGGGAAAAAATGACAGCTGTGTAGGTGAGGCATAATGTCCAGGGAGAAAAGGGAATAGGTTTTTGAGAGGAAGAGAGGAAAAACATGTTCTCTCTGCCTTCGGGTGGGTAGCTATAGGCAAATAATGTCCATGACAAAAGAACATTTATCATTAGGACATAAAATATGCATTATTCCTTAAACAACATGACAATAAAGTAATGAGATGGGTTGTTACGGGGTGGTTGTTGGTTTTTAACCCATATGCCAGAACTGATAGTTCTAGACAAGCACTATCACTTCAAGGTGGTTACCTTATACAACCAGTCTTATGTGTATATTTAGGCCAATCGTTACTCAAAATACTCTTTTGGAACCTCAGTGATATCAAATTTCCACTAGTCCAAGTGGGAACTAACTTGTTGAAATGCCCCAAAAAAGCATTCAGAGCCAATTTGAGGGAATAAATTTGGCATATAACTGGGTAATGCAAAACTAGTTTTTAAAAAATTGTTGCTCTGATTCTCTGTGACCCCATTTAGGGTTTTCTTGGCAAAACTACTGGAGGCATCTGCCATTTCCCTCTCCAGTTCTTTTTACAGATGAGGAAACTGAGGCAAGCAGGGTGAAGTGATTTGCCCAGGGTCACACAGTAAGTTTATTGAGGCTGGATTTGAACTGAAGTCATACTTATTCCAGGCCCAGCACTCTATCCACTGAGCCACCTAGACGCTTTGTAAATACACGTGACTATAAAATGATATTGATTTCTTTGTCTGGCTCATAAATTGGTTCTGAATATGATTCCCAAAGACAAAAAAAATTCCAGTCCTTCAACTTTCTATCCATACAATGTTGGGCAAGTCACTTTCAGTCTTTATTAAAATGAAGAGGCTGGATAATTATTATCTTAATTCTTTAAACCCATGAAGCCACATTTCTAAAAGGTGGCATCTCATCTTCATTAAAGTAGGGTTGTCTCAGCTAGATTTTTACATTTTTTCCCAGCTTCCAGTACAGTATTCTGCATATAATAGGAACTTAATAAATGTTTGTTGAATTGAAAAAAAAACTATTAATCTAAAGTAGACAGAATATGGGACAGGAAAGAGAGATATATTTGGAGTTGGAGGATATGAGTCCTGTTCCCAGAACTGTCCCATGCATGACCTTGGGCAAGTCACTATCCAGACCTCATTTTCCCCATCCAGAAGATGGAAGTTGTACAAAATGACCTTCAAGTTTTCTCGAACTGAGTCTATGATCCTCTGAACATGTACTTGGGGAATTTGTTGTTCATTTGTTTTAATCAGCAGATTACTTTCCACTCACACCTGGTCTCATAAGGTTTTGCTTTTATCATTTTGTCCTTATCCAATTCTACTTTCAGGCCTTTGTTTTCTTCCTTCCTTCTTTCCTTCCTCTCTCCCTCTTTTTCTTTGTTTCCTTCCTTCCTTCCTCCTTTCTTTTTTCCTTCCTTCCTTCCTTCCTTTCTTCCTTCCTTCCTTCCTTCCTTCCTTCCTTCCTTCCTTCCTTCCTTCCTTCCTTCCTTCCTTTCTTTCTTTCTTTCTTTCTTTCTTTCTTTCTTTCTTTCTTTCTTTCTTTCTTTCTTTCTTTCTTTCTTTCTTTCTTTCTTTCATCATGCTTAAACAATTTGCCCAAGATCACACAGCAAATAAGTGTCTGAGATTGGATTTGAACTCAGGTCCTCTTGACTCCAGGGCCAGTGCTCCATTTTCTGCTTCACCATGGGCCTTCATTTTCAATGCTTTGGTGTCTATTAACCAAAAATTAGGGGATGTCCTAGGAAGGCTCTTTTCTTTCTTGTCCCTTTCTTGTCCACGTCTTCACCTTCATCAGGGAAGCTACAAAACTGACCCAGTCCCCCCTACTCAGAGACTCAGTGATCATCACTCTCCATCTCCAGGAAGGCTTTCAGCTTTCTTTCCCTCATCTCACCCCAGATGCCTGGCATATGCGATAACAGTAAAAACAAAGTCTGCTGCCTCTCTGGAATGTTATTAATGCTTAAGCAATTCATAGGATTGCGACAGCCCACTCCAGCTGGGACAGGGGTCCTTATTTTTTTAAATCAAGAGGGCAAAAAAAAAGACTGAAAGGGGGGAACTTTGTCCCCAAAGAGCTAAACAAAGAATCTCCAAAGCTTCCTCTTTCCCTCCTCCCTCCTTTTTCCATCACAAGGGAAATCAATCTAGTGGAAAATAATGGCATGACAGACCATGGAGGCAGGAGAGAAAGGTAAATCTAATATTTGATTCAAAGAATGTAAGTAGTGCTGCTGAACTCTACCCCGCTATCAACAAAATCAGCAAGGGGCCTGGGCAGAGGTCTCCAGGCTGCTCCGGCATCTGAGATTGTCTCTGGTGTTTTCCCCTTGAGTGGATTTAAAAAGTGATTCTTTTCCTTGGGGCCTTCAGGGCTTCGTAAAAAAATGAGGGTGTTCATCCGGCTGACAAATTTTATGTCTATAAACAATTTAAAATGCAGAGTGTCTGGCAATTCAAGCAATAAAATGATGAGAAAATGAAGTGCTAGATGAAAACGTGTCTGTGGTACGATTTTAGGCTCCATTTGTCATCCTATCCTTTGCCCTTTGAGGAAGCATCTTATTGAGGATGCTAGCAGGGAAAATCATTCTCTGCTCTCTAGTAATCAGGAAGGATATATCTATGAAACAACAAACATGAAAAAAAAGCATGTGATTCCGGGCAAGTTGTTTAACCTCAACAGGGTCTCAGTTCACTCAACTGTAAAATCAGAAGATTGGGCAAGATGACATCAAAAGCCCTTTCCAACTCCAAATCTGTGGTTGTGTATATAAAAATGTTTAGAACTTTTGAGGGGAGGGAAAAAAGGAGCAGCTTGAATGCAAGGGCTTTGTGTTGTTTTAACAGCTTATATTCTTTTATCTTTTTACAATTATAAGGCATTTTACATTGTTTCCTACTGTCTATCACCCAGTGTCTCTGGGCTTCCATGGACTAGGTTCAATCTTGGGGGTGAATCTTAAAATCATAACTCTTTGACTGAACTAGCCCTCGAAAGAAATTTTTACTAGAAAATCTCGGACTATAACTTCAACAAAAGTCATGTTGAGATCTCTACCCCATCTTTTTTTTTAATAGGTCCAGCACAAAGGATGGCTCTGACCCCCCAACAGCTTTAAAGAGAAATCTTCAATCCTCTCTAGAAGATTGTTAATGTATGTGCTCCACACCCTTCACAGGGAAAAACCAAGTCCCAAAGGCAAAGTCTTCCCTGAAGATCATCCCTTTTATTAAGTGTTTATTTTGTGCCAGGCTGTGCTAAGGCTACAAATACAAGCCAGCAAGCCAGCAAGCCAGTCCCCAAGGAGCTTTCATCTGCCCTGATCTGCCCATGCGTTCTATCCAACCTAGACCTGAACAAAAATTCCCTCTACAACACGCCAAACAAATAGTCATGCAGCCTTGTTTAAAGACCTCCAATGAAGACAATCCATTCCACTTTGAGATAATTCTAATTATTAGGAAGTGTTTTCTTTCCATTAAGCCTAAATTTACTTCTTTGCAATTTTCATCCATTATTCTAGTTACTTGAGCAGGCTGGGTCCAAGAAACTGGCACCAAGGTGGAGTCTACCAGCGTGGGTGGTGGTAGACTATGTCAGGTAGTTAGTAGGGCCTTCTCATGAACTGGTGTTTCCAGGGAGGGACTTATCAATTGAGTTGGTCTCAAGGTAGAGTCATCCCCAGAGGCCCAGGCAGAGGGTGTAAAGGTAGCCTCTCTTAATATTTCAACTCCTCCATTAGAGTGTGAGCTCCTTAAGAGAAGGGACTGTCTTGTTTACTTGTAAAAATAAATGCTTCCAGTGCTTAGTGCAATGCCCAGGCACATGGTAAACAAATGCTCTCTCTACATATGTGTATGCGTGCATATGCATACATGTATGTGTACATATATGTACATATGCACGCACAAATGTGTGTATCTATGTACCTAAGTAGATATGTATATTATATATAAGGTATATATATGTACATATGTGTATATATAAGCTATATACGTATATATAAGCTATAGATGTAGATATGTAAATGTATATAAACACACATACACACATATATATGCATATATGTATGTGTATATGTATATTTATGTGTGTGTGAATATATGTATATATCTACCTCACAATCTCATATGGCATCAACTCAAGGCTCCCACCATCTTAGCTGCCCTTCTCTGGACATTCTCCAGCTAATAATCAGTGTCCTTCCTAAACTGTGGCACCTAAACTGTGGCACACATGTTTCCAGATGTGCTCTAATGAAGGTAGAGTGCAGGGGACAATCACCTCCTTATTCCTAGAAGTTACACAGTAGCTAATGCAGCCCAGGATCTCATCAGCATTATTGGTTGCCCCATACTGACTCTGAAGTCCAAATAACCTCTACATCTCATCTCTCGCATTTTTTATTTGTAAAGTTAATTTTTTTAAACCCAGGCATCAGACTTAACTTTTATCCCAATTAATGCTGTTTTGTTGAATTCCATTCAATGTCCTAAGTGTCAAAGGCTCTTTGAAGCCTTCTTCTGTCACTCAGTGTAATAGCTATCCATCCCAAATTTGATTCATCTGAAAATTTGATAAGCTTGCCATCTATGTCTTTATAGAGCCTTTGATAAAAATATGGATATATAAATATGGATATAAATATATATGTATATATATAAAACAGAACTGAGCCAAGCACGTATCCCTTTGGCACTCCACTGCAGACCTCCTTCCAAGCTGCTATCAAACCATTAATGATTCTCTTTGGGATTTAGCCATTCAATCAATTCCAAATCCTATTTAGTTGTATTATCCTTCTAGCTTACTCTCTGCATCTTTTCCACAAGAACAGAAGGCGAGAACACAGTTTACAAAACCCAACCAGTGTTAGAGGCCCCTTAATGATACAGTGGATAAAATGCAGGACTTAAGAGTCAGGTAAACCTGACTTTGAATCTGGCCCCAAATATTTACTAGCTATGTGACCCTGGGCAAATCAATTAACTCTGTCTCAGTTTTCTCAGCTGTAAAATGGGGATAATAATGCCACCTATTCACAGGGCTGTTGTGAGGATCATGTGACATCCTATTTGTAGAGCGCTTTTCAAATCTTAAAGTGTTATATAATATATATATATATATATAGCTCTCAATATTGCTATTGTAATTTCTTTTACTAGATCAAAGAAGTTCAAAGTCAAAAGCATTTTCTAGAAGTCAAAGGCAAAATAAACAATAAAGCCTTAGCTTAGGAAGGAGAGTTCCTGGTCTCTACTCCCCAAGAGACTGGTCCCCTCGGTGGGAGTGTGGGTTGTGGAGGCAGATCATCACCACCTCCCATCACAGCAGAGACAGCTGGAGATCAGTCACTGTTCAGGGTGTTAGGTTAAGTGTCTGATGTAGCGCTGTTGAGGACTCTAGGTCCTGGGTTCAGATTGGGCCTATCTGGGTTTTTTGCAGCAGGAGAGACATGGACAATGAATTCAGGGGTGGGTGCTCCAGCTTGGAACCTGCTTTGGCACTGGTTACTGCCAGCTGAATGCAGAAGCTACTTTCTTCTGTGCTGGCTCCATGCCTTCAGCACTCAAACCAAAGCCTGGCTCATCACCATTCCATGTGGCAGTGACAGAGTGGAACCCAAGGGCTTTTAGACATCATTGCTTAGGGGGCAGGGAATGATGAGTCTTCCTGTCTTTTTTACCCCCACTTTTAGGTCCCTCTCTCCAGAAAACTCCTGCCTCTGACATATTCCCTACTTCTCTGGTCCCAAAGTTTTATGGGATCATGATGGTCCTTGGAAAAGGATTCTTATGCATATCTTCTGACAACAAAATGTGTCTCACATGTTTATGGATTATTATTTGCTATAGATGCTCTTGTAGTTAATAAAATAGAAATGTATTTAAAAATATGACTAAATTAACATCATTTTTAGTCATTGTATATTTTTTCAATCTAATAACAATATCCTATGAGAGTCTGCGAAATTGAGGAGGAGGAGCTATTTTTATACTAAAAAGGGTTGGAAACCATTGATCTTGTCCAAATCTAGTTACCAATAAAACTGAAACCCAGGGAGGTGAAATAAGACTTAACCCAAAATCAGTTTCTTCATCTGTAAAAAGAAAGAATTGTCCTGGATGATTCCTACAGTAAAGTTCAACCCTTGAAGTCTGTGATATCATGATACTGTCCTATGAAGACCATTCATTTGACTACATAGATTATTTCAGGGGTGAAAATATAGACCATTGTTCAGTAAGGCGTTCTTAACCTGGAGTCTGTGAATTTTTTTTTTAGTAACTAATTTTAGAAATGTGCTATTCAACTGATGGATTGTTAAATTTTTAGCATAAACATTTATACCTCAGAAACCAGCTTTCACTAAAGCAGGGACTGATTTGCAATTTTGTGGATTGTCTTAAGAAAGTGTTAATGATGAAAATTAAACTTGAAAGTGTGTGAACATACCTTTTCTCCCCTGAGAGCCTAGCTGTTAAACATTTACAGTACACCCCTGTATTGCTCTAAAAATTGCCTAAGCTCACCAGGAGTGAAGTAAAAGGTCCAGAGAATGAAATCATCACCAGACTAGAGGCCTTGTAACTAGGTTAATCACATTAATATCTAGTATTTTAAGGTAGCTAGGTGGTTAGAGCTCAAAGTTTGGAGTCAGAAAGACCTGAATTCAAAGCTGACTTCAGACATTTTTTAACTGTGTGATCCAGGCAAGCCACTTAACCTCAATCTGCTTCAGTTTCCCCATCTGTAAAATTGGGGTAATAATATCACTTCCCTCCAGAGTTTGTTGTGACAATCAAAAGAGATAATTGTAAAGTGTTTAGCACGGTGCCTGGCATATGGCAGGCACTAAATAAAAGCTATCTACACTCTCATTTGAGGCACCTTTGACTGTGTTTTAACATAATTGATCTTCTTTGTAATCTAATGTGTTTTATTTTATACACTTAAAAGTATTATGCTGAGAAGGGGTCCATAGGCTTCATCAGACTGCTCAGAGGATCCACACCACAAAAGAGGTGAAGAACATTGGTTGAGAAGATCTATAAAGGACAGCGTGATCTTGTAAAAAGGGTATTGAATTTTGAGTAAAAAAAAAAAAATCTGGCTCTGCCCCAAAGTCCCCTACGTGGGCTATGTCATGATAGCCCTGTAGGCTTCAGTTTTGTCATCTATGAAAGGAAGAGATTCGACAGATGGTCTCTAAGGACCCTCCTTAGCTCCAGGTCCAATGAATATGACTCAGAAATCATCATTTTTGCTTTTCCACTACCATGGTTAAGAACAAAGGAATCCTGCGTTTTCCACTCTGCGGAATGGAAGGGTGGGAATGTGGGGGTGGGATCAGGGAGTTTGATAAGGATCAGGATTCCTGGAAGTAAGTACCTGTGAACAAGCCATACATGAGTGTACATCACATGCGTGGGCATGAGCAGCATGCCAGTAAATATTTCACAACCATCCCTAGGAAACAAAATAGGCAAGACTCATTTTTAAATTTAATCTGCATTTTTATTAACATTTTTTCATCCCTTTCTTAAGTTAGACAATCAATAAAACAATAAATCAAGCCCTGATTTGTAGCATTTGTTGATTTCCCAGGTGGCTCCAGCAAACGCCCGGTGAGCATCCTCATTCCCAGGGTCTCCTCAGACCTCAGCCCCCTGTCTTGGACTGGTGTGCAAGAGTCGTTCCAGAAGAAGGGGGAATCACTGGAGAGGACTTGTGGCTGTAGACTCCAGAGTCACTCTGCTCCTACTTTTGCTTGATACCACTAGGGTCTGTGCTGTAGGAATTAACCCCATAAGTACCAGTCTGAAAACCTCCGTCGATGGCTCAACCTTAAGAAACTTACATTTCTAGAGCTCTTTCCAGCTTATGAAGTACTGCTTTGGAACAACACACAGTGTTGTGGGGAGGGAAAGTATTATGATTCCCTTTTTACAGATGGAGGATATTGAGACTGGGAGAGATTTAGGTGACTTGCCCAAAGTCATGATAGGATGTGTCAGAGTCAGGCTCTAAACACTTGCATTCTGATTGTAAGACTGGAGAGCCTTTCATTGTATTAAACATGATTGAGTGTACACACATGTACACACACACACACACACAAACTAGATGGTAAAGTGGATGGAGTACCTGTAGTCAGGAAATCTCATCTTTCTGAGTTCAAATCTGGCCTCAGACACTTAGCAGCTATGTAACCCTGGGCAAGTCACTTAACTCTGTTTGCCTCAGTTTCCTCTTTTGTAAAATGAGTTAGAGAAGGAAATGGCAAATTACTCCAATGTCTTTACGAAGAAAACTCCAAATTGATTCACAAAGAGTCGGACACAACTGAACCACAAAAGTAATTGGGATAAAAGAAATCTTGACTACAAGAACAATTACAGAAGCCAGCCCCAGGAGAGGCAGAGCTTTTATGTCTGCATATGGGGTTCCGTAGCGGAGTGAGAAGTGTGCCTGCTTCAGAGGACTATTCACATTCTGGCTCTGCTCCCTACAACCTGTATGGATGTGACTTAGCACAACAGAAAGTGTGCTGGAAACAAAATAAGAGGACCTGGGTTCTATCACTTCCTAGCTCTATCACTTACTAGATATGTGACCACAAATCTCTGGGCCTCAGAATCTTATCTGTAAAACAAGGGAAGCTGCAGTCCTTGGCCCTTAAGATTCTTCCCAGTCCGAAATTCATGATCCTATGACTTTTATGTGTTCCCCTTGACTGTAACATGCTCCCTCCTCACCTCTGCCTCTAAAAATCTCTAGTTTCCTCTAAAACTCTGCTAAAGCACCATCTTCAACCTGAGGCCTTTCCTGATGTCCCTTATCCCCATCTGCTAGTGCCCCCTCCTCCCCCAATAAATTTTGCACATACTGTATTTGTACTTATTTAATATATATTTACATATACTTATTTGGAAAAGGGTTAGGACATTAGGTTTTTGTCTCTGTATTCTCTGAGCAAATATGCCTAGCACAGTGCCTGGTTTATAAAGTATTGTTAAACCTTGGGCCCAAAGAAGAGATATGAGAAAGCATCCCTTCCAACAGATGGGGGACTATGGGTGTAGAATGTTGCGTGCCAGACTCTTTAGATGTATTGATAAGCTTTGCTAAACAGCTCTTTTAAAAATTCTTTATTAAAAATGATGACTCTCTGGGAGAATCATAGATGATATAAAAGCAAAAGATATCAATGAAAATAAATGTTTATTAATCTGACCTTGAATAAGTCATTTACCTCTATAGGCCTCAGTTTCCCCTCTTGAAAAAAGGGATTGGACTGAATGATCTTTAAAGTTCCTTCCAATTTTAACTTCTATGAAAATATTTTTATTTCTTCTCTCTAAGCAAGGAGCATGGCATTGTCAGCAATCTATTTTAGGTATAATAAACAAAAGCTCCGGCATATTACAGGTATCTTACAGTGGTTCTCCTAGGTGATTCTTGCCTATGTATTTAATATAGACATTTCGATATGACAAGGTTGGCTTTCCTCTCTCCGATACACTCCAATATCAGGATGTAGTAGGGAGCAGGAACTGTCTGCTGTCTATATGTGTTCATTTGTCTGGAGAACAAAGCCATTCTGATTTACTCTGACTCCATCCGTTTGACTAGAAGCCAGCACATTTTACATTAGCAGTAGAATCCATCTCCTGAAATTGATTCAGGTTTTTTTTTTTTTTGCCTGATCTGAGCAGGAAAAGAAAACGTGATTGTAATTGCAGCTGAAAGCAGTCCCGATTACCAGGGCAGCTCTTATAAATTATTCTACCCTCCATTTTACTTAAAATTACTTTAATGGAGCAATAAAAGTTCACTATGAACAAAAAAAAATCCAGAGTGCTGACAAAAAGGAAGCATTATTCTGGTGAGTTATCCAGAATAAGGCGTATTCTGTGTGGTCCAGATTATAAAGCACTATGTTGGATGGTCTGATAATAATAGCTAGCATTTATATAAGACCTACTCTATGAGAGACACTGTGATAAGCACTTCACAATATCATCTCATTTGATACTTGCAAAAACTCTGGGAGGTAGGTGTTGTTATTAGCCCCATTTTACAGTTGAGAAAATTGAGGCATACAGAGGTTAGATGGCTTGTTCAAGGTCACGCAGCTAGTAAGTGTTGGAATTCATATTTGAACTCAGGTCCTCCTGATTTCTAGACCCAGCCTTCAATCCCCTATGCTACCTTCCTCCCCTAAGCCCCCAAGTCTTTTCCCTATATTTACTGAAAAAATCCTGGTGCCTCTAACGAGAAGTTCTAGATTATTCAGGGAATGGTTTTAGTGTGTAGCCTTATTTTTTAAAAGTCCCTGACTGAGAGGAGGAAGGAACCTCAGAGAGCCTTTGGTCTCACTCTCTCATTTTGCAGATGAAGCAACTGAGGTGGAGAGCCGGTAAGTGATTTGCCCAAGGTCACACAACTAATTAGTGGAAGAGCCAGAATTTAAACCAAATTCAGAGCTCTTTGCATTGCATCTGTCTCAGTTCATACAACAAGGATTTATTAATGAAATTCAGCAAGTATTTATTAAGCACCTATTGTGTTCTAGGCACGAGAACAGTTTGGGGAAAACAGGCACAGTTTGGGGAATATATATACCAAGGCAGAAACAAAACAGACTCTGCATTTGGGAAGCAAGGTGCAACAAATATCCTTGATACCAAGCCTAGTGCTGTCTGTATCTGGCCACCTGTTTACCATTTATCTATGTGTGTATAGCTATAAATATGTCAGTACACATATACATGTGTTAGGGACCCCGGGAGTCTGAGTCTGATCTCTCTGGCCCACAGGCTTACCTGACCAGCAGAGGCCTGTAGGCCCTGGGGGAGTTTAGCTGTAAGCAATGACCGAGGCAGGAGACAAGATAGTAAGAACTCCGTTTATTCAAGCAGTGAGCGGTGCTTTTATCTCTTTTCTGACACCAGTGCCCTAAGTGAACCTATCAGCTAGTAGTTTGCCCTTATATGGAAGTAACTTACCTTAAGCCAGGACTGCCCAGGGTGGACACGTAGCCCCTAGAAAGAAAAACATTTTTGGGCTTCTTTATTCTCAGAAAAGCCCGGGAAAATAGCCTTGAACAAAACAGGGGCGGAACCCTTCCTCCCAGCACCATCTTGTTCATGCCTTACCAGTCTCCCCTCAGTTTACCTGAGTTGTGACTAGTGAATGCCATCCAAGAGGCTGGGGGTTGGCAATTCCCTTACATACATGTATGTATACATGTGTGTGTTTATATGTGTATAGTAGGTTGCATATGCACAGAGATCTAGAGAAAAAATTCTTAATTTCGGGGTCCATGAATTTTTTTTTAAAAATATTTTGATAATTGGCTTAATCTTAGGTTTTTTAAAAACATTATCTTGAGAAAGGATCTACAGGTTTTCTCCAGACTTCCAAAAGGGTCCATGATACAAAAAATAGGTTAAGAAATCCTTATAGAGAGAGAGAATTAAGGTTCATATAAGAGACTGGATGACCCATGGTTACATAGAAAGTAAATCTAAGAACTGAACCTCAAGCTCATCTTGCTACTTCAGATCTCCTGTTCTATCATCAGACTTTCCCTGAATTTTTTTCTGAACTTACTTTAATGAGACATTACTGGATAAGCATAGCTAACTAATGAAGGAGAAATTATAACACACCCCAAGGGGCATATGAATTTTATTTGTTATGATGAGACGAGAAATAACATAGATAAAGCAACTCATCTTTTAGGATTTTTATTTCTTACAGCTATGTACTTACTACATAATTAATCCTCATGGCACAGTAACATAATTTGAGATTTTAAACAGCATATGGGAATTTTAACCTTTAAAGAAAAAAAAAGAAAAATGTCTGTAGGCATTTTCATACCTAATGATGGAAATTGCATCTGCTGAGAGCTCCTATCCCTCCTTTAGATCCTGAAGCAAATGGCCTCTTTCCTCCCCCAAAGTTGGTAATGTCCTTTCCTCTCAGACCCTGCCTAGAAATTTATTTTGCACCTCTCAACAGCTAGGTCCTCATTAGCACCCATGAAATGGTTGTACATATTTGAATGTGTACTATTTTAATTGATAATTATGTAAAATATGGTAATTAGTTCCAGCCCAATGGAAATAGGCAGTGTAAATTTGAATAATGTGACCACTTCATGGGATTGATTATTCATACTCATCAGGATCTGGTTATACACTCATGTAATGTTGCATATAATTGTTATTTATGTTTGTGTTTTTTTCCCTCTAGAGACTAGAAGCTCTATTGAGGTAAGAACTATTTTAGTTGCCTTCTGTCTACTATATGCCTGGTTCATAATAGAAATTTAATTGTAAATGAGAGATTCACATTTTCATGTACAATCCTTTCTTCTTGTTCTATTTTATATAGCTTATGTTTAAGGTCAGAATAAAAAAGTGGGAGAAAAAAGAGATACAAATGATGTAAAAACAAAAAAAGATATCAATAAAATTTATTTTAAAAAATTTTTAGAGGAAGTAGATCTTCAATAAATAGAAATAGCCATAGATAGACCTATAAACATTAACATGATTGCTTCTTCAATATTCTAAGAGTCTGTGTGGGTGTTTACCTCATCAAGGTTGATTGCAACTTACCTATAATTTAATAGATGGTTTTTGAATGCTGCTGTGGCCAAAAAAAAAAATCATTACCCTGAGGCCAACCTGGTACTTAGCTAGGATGGTCCTTAGAAGGTAGACACACTGTCCATTACTAGGTGTGTTCTTAGAAGCTTTCCAAGTAGGTAGGGCCTTCTAGAACCTGTGTGTTATTGAACCAGCCTCCTGTCCCTCAAGGCTCCCTCTGAAGCTACCAAAAGGAATTAGAGATGGACTTGAGTGGAGATATCAGGTAGCATGATGCCATGCTGGAGGCATGGGCAAGAAAGAATTTATTCATGTAACAGAGACCGATCCCTGAAGAGGCTAGGGAGTCTGCTTCTAGAAAGGTCATATGATATGTAATAGAAGTGCCCTGCTCCCCTAATTTGGAGCATGTGCAGACATTCTGTAACCAGTTGCAGTCTGTTGACTCTGTGAGGAGAGCATCAGAAAAGTGATACCTCCAACCCCTGACGAGGACCTTAGAAGGAGGAGACGTAGCTAGGCTTGCTCTGAAAGAATAAGTCCAGAGTCTCACTACATTAATTTAGCCTATAAAGCACATTGTAGGTGAATGACTTCAAAGGCACTAGACTAGAAATCAATAGGCAGGAGCACTCTCGACCAGAATTTGTCTGTGGCTATGTGGCTATATGACTTCAGGCAAGTTGCTTGACCGATTTGTGCCTCAGTTTCCTCACCTGTTCAATGATGATTCAATTTACTCATTTTTTTTCAGTCATGTCCAACTCTTCGTGACTCTATTTGGAGTTTTCTGGGCAAAGATACTAGAGTGATTTGCCATTTCCTTTTCTAGCTCATTTTACAGATAAGGAAACTGAGGTAACCAGGGTTAATTGGCTCACAGGGTCACATCGCTAGTAAGTATCTAAGGCTGGATTTGAATTTGAATTTGAATTCAGGTCTTCCTGATTCCAGGTCCAGTGCTCTGTCCACTACACCACTGAGTGAAGATGCCCCATCCTCAAGCATTGTGCTGAGGCTCAAATGAGAAGAGGTGAAAGGACAATTCAAAGTTAAAGCCTCATTAAGTATTGGAGGTGTCAGCCTGCCCTGGCTATATTGCAGTGAGTCATATATAAAGAAGAAAGAGGAGAGAGTGGGAGAAGGAGAATGAGCTGGAGAAGAAGGGAGTGGGGAAAATGAGAGAAGGAGAGAGGAAGGAGAGATAGAGAGTGGAAGAGAGAGAAAGAAGGAGAAGGTGAGTGAGCACAAGAGGAAGAAAGAAAAAGAGGAAGAGGAGGAAGGAGAAAGAAAGAAGAGAGGGAGAGGGAAAGAGAGAAATAATGAGTGAGGGCAAGGGAGAGAGCATGGAAGAGAGAGAGAGAGAGAGAGAGAGAGAGAGAGAGAGAGAGAGAGAGAGAGAAGTAGGAGGGGAAAGGAGATGAGGGAGACAGAAAAAAAGAGCGGGAGGGAGTGGAAGATTCATTGCTGGCATTTAGCCCTTTCTGTGACATGTGACCTCCCCACAGCCACCCGGCCACCAGGCCTCCTAGCAACCGTTACCAAGCTTTTCACCGTTGTTTACATTGTTTTCCCTCAGGATGAAACTATTGATTTTACTTGGACCACTACAGGTCGAGAAGGATGAAAGCATTTTATCACAGAGATTCTGACTCCTCTGCCCTCACTTCTGGGCCAGAAGAGGCTCCAGACAGAAATCAGGATCCTCATCCTTTCCCCCTGGGGATGCAACAGTGACCTCAGCAGGATTTATATGGGGAATGGAACAAGGCCAGGCATAAAGAATTCTGGATACATGATAGAACATAGGTGTGGTGATTTTAATCTACCTAAGACCATTCTCCCCTCCCACACCCTCATCCATATTGTTCATTTATCCAATTTTAGGGTCATAGATCTGAGCTGGAAAGGACCTTTGAGATAATCTGGTCCAACACCACATTTTAGAAATCAGGAAGCTGGAGCCCAGGGGCTTTAAGTAACTCTAACCCAAGGTAACACAGGCAGTAAGAAGCAAAGTAAGGATTCCAACTTGGATCATCTGACTAGAGTACTTTTCACTGTACCAAGTGTAGATCCTCTATTGTGCCTTAGAGTTTACAGAAGTAAAAACAGAAAGGACAGCGATTTAAAGGACTTTGGAACATCATCCTCATTGCATGCAGTTCTGCCCACACATACAGAGGATCATTGACAAAGTAAAAGAAATTAGACTTCCTTGTGGATATAGTACATCTGCTCCTGACTGCCATCCTGCCGCACTGTTCCCCTTGAACCTTCCCACGTATAGGGCCAGTGGCAGATTCAGCTTGGGGAACCCCACTGGTTGGTCAAGAATACCCAATCCCAGTGGCAGAGCCAGTCTGGCAGCCCTACCTGGTGGTCAAGTACCCAATCCCTAAACATCAAGAATCCCTCGACCCTTGCAAAGGGAGGTTTTGTGAGGCAGAGAGATGGCTTGGAGTATTCTCAGGGATACAAAGTTTAAGGTACATAAGATCTCAGGTAGTAGGCAACATAGAAAAACCCATAGGACATCTCTGGGGTACAAATGTCAGACCAAGATGATTCTCAGGAGAAGGGCAACCAGGAATTGTTGCTTACCATAAAGTCACAGAATCTCCAAGTTAGAAGGGACCTTAGAAATTATCTAGGTCTGTCCATGCCTGAACACGAAGTCCTTCTATAACATCCCCAAGTGACCATTCACCTTCCACTTGAAGACTTTCTGTAAATCTAGGGACCCTACCCAGAAATTGTCAGGATCCTGCCTTCCTCACCAAACATCCTAAATGGCCCCAAGGCCTTCTGATAGGCCCTGCTACTGTATCATGGAGAGCCTCAGGTCTTTCTAACCATGTCCCACATGTGTCGTCTCTCCCAATTAGGATGTGAGCTTCCCAAGAGCAGAGATTACTTCGCTTAATTGTGTTCTCAGCCTATAGCACAATGCTACAGGTTCTCCATTCCATTCTATTCCACTGGGAACTCACTACCTCCCAAAACAACTCATTCCATTTTTTAAAGTTAGGAGTCTTAGTAATTTTTTTCCTGGAATCCATCTTTCAATCTATTTCTCTTAATTCCTCTTTTCTGTAGCCAAGCAGAAAATGTCTAACCCCCTTGTCTTCAAATACTTGAAGACAGCTAACCCATTCTTAGTTGTTTCTCCCAATAAAAGGGTCATACCCAGGGCCTGACTGCTGGTTTGTGCTGCCCAGCTATACCCACTGCCGTGTTTGGCCTTTGCTTCCAATTTCTCAATATATTATCTCTGTTTTACCATGACAGAAAGGCCAGCTTGATGTGTGGAACACCCTAAGCTTTCCTTTTGCCCTATGCCTCTCAATATCATTCTATAGGTTTTGACACCCTCTCTTAGAATGTGGTCTCCTTAAAGGCAGACATTTTCTTGCTTTTCAGTTTATAGTCCCAGTGTTTTGAATTTAATCAGCCTTTATTAACTGCTTTTTCATTCATTTGTTCATTCATTCTCCATCCATGCAGGTCCACTTAGAAGTACTCGTGAAATCAGCCTATACTTTAGCTCTGCTGTTCCCTGAGACCCTGGCTGGATAGAGGCAATGTGGAGAGATTTCCCAGCATGCTTAGATCCCACTGTACTCTACACTTTCCTCCATGCCCAAGTCCAGTTGTGTTTTTCTACTGGACTGCCTCCAATTAAAGATGAACTTTGGATGAAGTTATTTGTCTGATCAGAGTCAAGAGATATGATGTAATGGAAAGTGTGCTGAATTCAGTGATAAAAAGACCTCTATTTAAGATATATAATGAATGATACAAACATAGAAGAATGACAGCTAGTCCTTAATCCATAGGAAGTCAAAGAATATGAACAAACTTTCATATTAAGAAATGCCAGCTGTCAACAACCATATGGAAAAATACTCTTAGCATAACCCTTAACATGCTTCTTGGCACTTAGGTAAGCATTTAATAAATACTTGCTGGTTCAGCTACTGATTGTTCCAAATCAGTAATAATAGAAGAAACATAAAACAATTCTGAGATTCTACCTCACTCCTCTTGGACTGGCAAAAATGACAAAAACTTCCTTTAAGTCCCCACTAAAATCCCAGATTCTACAGGAAGCCTGTCCCAGCCTCTCTTAATTCCTTTCTTAATGTGGGAGAATAGGGATAGTAACACTCTATTCGTGGGATTATGGCTTAGTCTAAATATTCTGGATAACAATTTGGAATTATACCCCCAAAGGTGACTACACTGTGAATGGTTTTTGACCCAATGATTTCCTTGCTAAGCATATATCCCAAAGAACTCAAAGATAGAGGGAAAGGACCCAAATACAAATAAATATGTGTGTGTGTGTGTGTATACACACATACGTATATATAGTTATATTTATTTATATATGTATATACATATACATATATATATGAAAAAGATATCTGTATGTAAGTGTGTGTGTATCAGTACTGAGGGGCAAGAAAGGTGGACAGACTGAGAAATCAAGATCTTGCCTATCACTAGCTCTGCCTCATCCCTCCTACAGGGTAAGGTTTTCATCTCCACCGATAACAAGAGAGGCTCATATCAAAGGACTCTGGGACAGAGGTTACATTCATATATACATATATAATACATATATAATATATACCTTTGCATAATAATGTATTTATAGCAGCACTTTTTGTTATGGCAAAGAACTGGAACCAAAGTGGATTGGTTGAATAGCTGAAAGTGGTGTGTCAATATAATGGCATATTATTGTACTACAATAGATAAAAATGAAGGATTCGGAGAAACTTGGAAAGACTGGTATGAACTGATGCGGAGTGAACTGGGAGAACAAGTAAGGAATGGTTTTAGTGAGTAGCCTTATAAAAAGAATCCTTATAATGAAAGCAATGATGTAAAAGAAGACAACTCTGAAAGACTTCAAAACAATAAACATGACTTTGGAAGACTAAGAATGAAACACTCCTTCCTCCTCTTATCAAAGACATAATGAACTACAGAGGCAGACATGTCTAGCCTGACGATACTTTGCTGTTTTAAGGGAGGAGTTCAATTGGATATGGAATTGAATAGTGATAGGAATGGGAAAAAAAATCAATAAAATATTTTTAAATTCATAAAATAAGTTCAGACAGAAACAAACAAGGATCTTTGAAGACTGAATATAAACAAAAAACATACATGAAAGGAGTTCATAGCTACATACACAACATGCTTTTTTGTTTATATATTAAAATGCTTTGTTGAATAAGTTATTAATAAGTAAGGTTTTTTTTAAAGAAAAGGAAAAATAAGTCAGAAAAAAACCAAATCTGCCTATTATGGCTAAGACAATAAAAGTATTCATTGGGTAAAATACTGAAATTGGTGACTTGAATAAAGATTTTTATTATGTGTGCATAGATTTTTTTAAAAGAGTACTTACTGGGCATATAGTCAAGAGACCTAATTGCTGTTCCATGAACAGCACTCCCTTTCTCAATTCTGGGTATTATCTCTTGCTGCCCCCCACGCCTGGAATGTTCTCCTACCTCATCTGCCTCCTGGCTTCCCAGTCTTCCTTTAAGTCCCAACTAAAATCCCATCTTCTATAGAAATCCTGTCCCAGCCTCTCTTAATTATTTTGTATTTATCCTGTACATAACCTATTTGTACACATTTGCTTGGGGATAGTAATGGTACCTACCTTACAAGTCTGAATGAGATAACATATGTTCAGGGCTGTGAAGACTAAATGATCTTCATTTCCCATCAACTGCTTTTGGTGGCTTCAACTTCATGAACATTATGCTCCCAAGTCAGATTGCTGGCTCCCCTGTGTTCTTCTCCCTGTTTTTTTAACTTCCTTTGGTGATTGTCTTCAGTTGTCTAAGTTACACTGTAAACTCTTCTAGAGGTATCACAGTGGTACAGTAGATAGAGTGCCAGGTCTGGAGTCAAGAAGACTCACCTTCCTGAGTTCAAATCCAGCCTCAGACATTTACTAGTTGTATAACCCTGGGCAAATCATTTAACCCTGTGGAGGAGAAAACAAATCACTCCAGTATCTTTGCCAAGAAAATCCCAAAATGAGATCACAAAGAGTTGGACACGAGTGAAAAACAACAGTTTCTGACTTCAGAACCAATATTCTTTCCACTATATCATACTTACACCTCCTTATGTTATATATTCAACAGTGGTGAGTTTCTTGACAATAGACTGCTCCTATGAATTAAGACCAGAGAAGACTGCTCCTAGCTTCCTCAGGATATTATCGAAATGATGACATTACTCACTGTGACAAGGAGCAGGCATGGAAATAGTCACAGAGAGAAGATGAAAAACTCCATCCTTGTATTTGTTAGATGGAACTGAGCTGAGAGGGTAGACCAGAAGAGCTGTACATCACAGGTAATTGGATTCCCAGGAGCAGCTGATATTGCCCAGGGCACTAGAATAAAGAAATAAGCACCCCGGAGATTTCTGCAGTTAGAGGGGGGCAGGTTGAGCCCCCTAAGGAGAAGGAGAGCATAACCATCTCCAGGGGTTTGGAAGGGCTTCTATTCCTGCTCCCGGCTTCCCCCACCCTCCACAAAACCTTTATAGTGTTGAAATCCTGTTAAAAAACCTTAAGGGATGCCTCAATCAATGCGATTGAGAGTGTGAACATCAGAGAAAGCAGAGTAGGTTCAATGGTGCTGGGATGTCTGGGGAATTAACTGAGTCTACTTGGAGGTACCCAGATGGGGGGTTAAAAATGGGGTCAGGGAGGATGAATTCCGGAAGCTTATTGTCAGAGACAGAACCTTAAGATCTTGCATTGGATTTTTTTTTCAAGTGAAAGTTAAGTGTATTTTAGAGTGGCTGATATAGGCACAGGGTTTGGTTAATCTGTTCTTTTCTATCATCATTAAAGTTCTGGGCAAAAACATCTTCCCACTCTCATTCACAGAAAGAGACAGCAGGGACCCCATTAAATAGGTATGACTGTCTTATCCTTGGTGCATCCTGTTGAGGATGCAGATAGAAAACCTGGACTCAGGTTCAGTTTGCTCTGTAATATTAAAAAATAAAAAAAATTTAAAAATTTGTATTTTAGTTTTACATTCCACTTATTTCTGGATAAAGGATAGAATGTTGAGAACCTCCCCTCCAGCCCAGAATTCTATCGACCCCATAACAAAGAAAAATAGTTGTGGCTGTATGATTTTAACTAGTCTCAAGTTTCCTGATCTATAAAAAGAAGGGACTGATCTAGCTGTATTCAAAGGGTCCCTTGCAGTGTTAACTCTCAAAGTTCCTGTCTTCATTTATTTCCCTATTAGAGTCTGGGGTTGCTACCCTCTGAAGCTTTGTTTCAGTTGGCCAAAAGGTTTTCTGTGCCTTTTCATCCTGGGGAAAGAAGAGTGAAATCACTTATTTGGGACTAATGCTTTGAGACAGTCCTCATTCCATGGAGAGCCGTTGTTACTTAATGACTGAGCCATGTACAGAGAGCTACAGATAAGCTGGGTTGAAATGAGCAGTGACTTCTGTCATTCCCTTGGTAAGAGGCGATGACTTAGAGCTTGTCCGGCTAGAGGAAATGGGTTCCTGTTTCTCTTGCTCTGTAGTTTCCTATTGCAGACGTGGCTGGCTACAGCCTGAGCATTCATCTACATGATCACATTAGTGGCTATGCTGGCCGACAGCAATGGTGCTTGCTGAGTTCCTATCTTGGACCTTCCTTATTTAAGGACTGAAAGAGACACTGACTAGCGCTGTGTTTCACTTCATCAATAAGTCAACACTCAGTTCTATGCTGCCCAGTGGTTTAGCATCTATTAACATGAATTCTTGGGGGAAGTGGATGGCACTAGACTAGTGAGGGGTGGAAACTTTTGGCCTTGAGGTCACATGTGGCATTCTAGGTCCTCAAGTGGTCAGCGCCACGCTTGAGGACTTCGAAGACCACATGTGGCCTTGAGGTCACAGGTTCCCTACCCTTGCACTAGAGTCCATTTGGATTTACATCCCATCTCTAACACTAACCAGCTATGAGTCATTTAATCTTTCTGGGCCTCAGTTTCCTTACCTGTTGTTAATCCTGTCCTTGAAGAGGCCCAATGGCATCGTTCAGATTTTTATTGTTTAAAATAGTGTTTTATCTTTAGACCAGAAACTTTGAGCATCTTCCCCTCCCAGCCTCATACTTTTGTGATAGTGAATTAGGCTATTACCTGTAAAATGTGAATGATGACAATAATACCTATGGTTTTAAATGAGAT
Source organism: Bettongia penicillata ogilbyi (assembly GCA_023548195.1). Lineage (NCBI taxonomy): Eukaryota > Metazoa > Chordata > Mammalia > Diprotodontia > Potoroidae > Bettongia > Bettongia penicillata. The sequence continues at coordinate 6,802,478 of JAJHZJ010000162.1, read as the reverse complement.
GGTAGACATAAAATGCTTTCTCTGCCATGTAAATGCTTTGTAAATGGCAGCTATCTATATTATAATGAGAGGCTGTTTGGTGTCATGGAAAGAATGCTGGAACTGAAATCAGATCTGGGTCTGACTCCTGGATGGGCTCTCTGCTTAGCTGGATTAGTTCATCCAGCATTCTACCCTGGTCACAGGGCAGCTCCACTGGGCTGTCTTTCAATTCCAATAAAAAGTCAACTTCTCGAGGGCAGGAAGGGCTTTGTTTTTGGTTTTGTAATCCTAGTGCATGGGGCAGCTAGCTGATGACATGGATAGAGTGCCAGGCCTGGAGTCAGGAAGATGCATCTTCCTGAGTTCAAATATGGCCTCAGATACTTTCTAACTGTGTGACCCTGGGCAAGTCACTTAACCCTCTTTGCCTCATCTGTAAAATGAGGTGGAGAAGGAAAAAGCAAACCACTCCGGTATCTTTGCCAAGAAAACCCCAAATTTGAGTCATGTGAGTCAGACATAACTGAATAACAATCCTTGGCGCTGTACACGGTATCTGGTCCTTGATAAATGTGTGTTGAATTGAGCTGGCCTTAAGTTTTCTGTATCTCTTGGGCAGATTGTACAGCTACGTCACCATCTTATCACATAGCCCCCTGTCTCAGTAGAAAATGTCTTCCATGCAGCCCCAAAAGGCGCTTCCACACACAGCTCCCTTTGGGCCTTTCTTGCCTTATTTAATGCTGCTAAGATAATAGGTTTGGGTACATTCTTTCGTGCTTTTCCCTCTGTCTTTGAAAACCTATATAAAGGTGAATAAACCTTCACAAAAATAATCCTATCTCTACACCAGCTTCTTTTTGTTTAATTTTTGTGAAAACCTATGTTCTTTTGGGAAATCAGGTGTGTACCAGCTAGGCCTAGTAGACCTTGGAAGGGCCTCTCTCCCCTCTACCCCCTGAAAAATATATTTTTCCCATAAAGCAATTCAGTAAGGGTAGCTTTCTTTTGTGAGTACAAATACTTATCAAGAGGCTAAACTAACTATGTCACTCCTAAAGAGTTTAATCATGTTGCTTTCCTCTTAATCCCTACCTGACATTCTGAAGGAATAGGAATTTTTATGGGGAGAGATAGGGGAGCCTGGGGGGAGCAGAGGTAATTTTGGAGAGTCGACTACGGTGCGGAAGGGTTGTTATCCCATCAGGAGGCCCGGGCGACGTGGAGCCAAAAAGCAGCAGCTGTGGTGCATCTTCCTGGTCAAGGCACCGTCATTTTCTTTCTCTGAGGCTGCCTTTAGATGACCCAGCAAAGCAGAGTAGGGCACGCTTTTAGGCACGTTTCCACTCTGGCTCTCACTATACAGTATTGTCAAGAAGAAGGGAGAGCAGGAGAACCACGTGAGACCTCTGTGGGGGCAGAGGAGGATAACTCTGGAAAACCTAGTTACTTGGCTAGTTTCCCATGTATGCTTGTGTTGTCCTGTGTCACATGTGTCCCTGGGGAGAGTCTGTGCAGTGGGGCGTACTGCAAGCTGTTGGAAGTTTGAAGGCATAGTAAAGAGCTAGAGAGTAAATCAGAGGCAGTGTGGTATAATGGATAGGATGCCAGACTTGGAGTTAGAAACACCTGGGTTCGAATCCTGACCTTAGTCATTGACTCTGAGCAAGGACACTTTCATCTCTTTGTGCTTCAGTTTCTTGGTCTGGATGGCTTCTCAATTCCTTCTCTCTCTAAAGTGAGAATCTATGATGATGTGTTGTGATGACAGCTGTATCCTTGACTGATCTGTTCTCTTGGATGAGGCTTTGCTGAAGTTTGGGTGGGGGGCCTAGTAACTAGGGCATGGGACATGAGAAGGGCAGGCCTTTTGGAGCTCACTGGTCATCTTGAGATACATGACAAAATTATGAGTTATGGGATATGGAGGATTCCATGGATTAAAATTCTGTAGAGAAAGATGGATCTGGGAGAACAGGAAACTCTCAGAAATGAATTTCTGACATAAAGATAACTCTAACAAAGATGCAGTTGGGGAGTAGGGTAGAGCTGTAAAAAGATATCCAAAGCAATGGACAGAAGAAACTTGTTGGGATGTTGACTCTGCCCTGAATCGCTAGAATAACCATTGGCTATTCCAGTGGTCCTCCATTACCCCCCAGAAGAGTCATAAATATAAATATAAAGAAAAATGGGGGAAGGGGAGACAACAATTATTGCTGTTGTTCTTCACTTGGGTTAACTCTTCATGGTTCTGTGCCTCAGTTTCCCTACCTATAAAATATGGAGGTTGGATTACACAGTCTCTGAGGTCCCTTCCATCCCTAGATCTTTGATTCCCCATATATCCCCATGCTACTTATGTCTTACCCACCAAGGATCCAGAGACTGGATCTACAAACCATGACCTTACTATGGGAAGCAGGATAGGAGGTAGGAACACCTGGGTTTGCACACTGACTAGCTATATGAGCCAGGCACATTCCTTCATCTATAAGATGCTGCATCGAGAGGCTGTTGTGAGGATCAACAGACGAGATAATGGATAGAGAGTGCTTTTCAAACCTTTAGGTCATTGTCAAATAACTGTCATTATTTTTGTCACCGTGTATGACCTTTCTTGTCTTTTTCCCCTTTGCTGTATCTGAATGAGGTCTGACAAGCAACAATCCTTTCTATAGCCACAGAGCTGCCATCACTTACTGATGAGGGTGGGGATTCCAGCCTAGTTCTGGTTCAGTGATTGAGTTTGGAGGCTCTCTTGGCCCCATGGGAACTTATTGTCCCTAGAGGAGACAGTGACTTGGTTCTGAGTCACGGCCACAGTGCCTCAGCCTTCCATAACCTTCCATGGCCTCTCACCATAAGGACCAGAGACTGAGTCATTAGGACTCTTTCCACTGAACCACAATGCCTTAGGCCCCTGCCCAGGGCTAGAGACTTAGTTTTAGGATGGATCTGGAGTCTAACATTTGTGGCTTGTACAGAGTATCTTCTGGTTGACTTGAGTAATTTCCTTCCATCTTAACACAAGCCAAACTGGTGATGAATGTAAATTGCCAGTCCCCCAGGGAATCTGATCACTCAGATGCCTGACCTTATCTCTGTGTTATCTAACCCAGCAGTTTGAGAAGGAAGGCATTACCCTCAAAGGTCATCAGAGGACGCTTGGGGCAGAGTCCCAATCATATGGTTGTTCTCTTTGGTTAGTAACCTCCCTCTCTTCCTCCTAATCCCTGTGATTCAGACTTGCCTAAGCAAAATTCCCCAGCCTCCACTATGGCTAATCACTGCCTCTTTCCCATCCACCCCAGCCTGCCCATCCTAAATCCCTCTCCAGTTTCTCCCTTCCCCTCCATTGAGCCATCTAGAATTTTTCCTACCATGTCTCTTCTACTTCGGATATTCATGGAAACTTGGCTTCTCTGAGGGGACACTGCATCCCTTCTGGCTGTCTCACACCAGGTTCACCTTCTTTCTTGCCCCCCAGTAGACTGGGCCAAGAGGATGAGCAGCAGTTACATCCTTGTTCCTCACTGCCATCCCCCACTTCTGCCTCCCACACGCCACTCTCCTCTGGGTTTCACTGCTTGTCTCTGCCGCCTAATCCTGATTCTTGCTGCTGGCATCTTCTGCCTCCCAAGTCATTCTACCTTTCTCAAGCAGTTCAGTCTTCTTCATCCTGATTCCCACTTTTCTATTTGGAAACTTCAATGTAGATGCTGTGGCTCCTGCCTGGCAACTTCAGCGTCCATGCTGATGTCCCTTCAAGTATCCTTGGTGTCGTTTGAGGGGACCTCACCTCACCTCCCAAGACCCACAATTTCTCTTCAGCTTTTCCACTTACAGGGATGATGATGATCTGATTTGGTCATCTTCTATGATCTAGAACAGAGTTCTTAACTTTGTGTGTGTCACAGACCTCTTTGGCAGTCTAGCAAAGCCTATAGACAACTCAAAATAACATTTTTAAATCACTGAAGGCAATGTTCAATTCCAATTAAAGATCAGTGAGGGAAAAAAAGATGTCATTTTTATCCCATCCAAGTTCATAGGTTAAGAACTCCTGCACTAGAAGTTTGAAATTCTTCTATCTGTTAGCTAGTATTTATATAGGGCTCTAACAACCCTGTGATATCGGTGCTTTATTATGTCTATTGTTTTACAAATGAGAAAACTGAGCCTTGGAGAATGTAAGGGATGTGCCCATGGTCACACCACTAGTAGGTTTCTGAGGTCAGATGTTAAATCAGGTCTTCCTGAATAAATGTTTAATGACCTACTGACCAACTCCAGGTCCATCACTCTATCCATTATACTACCTAGCAGTGTAATCAAAAAATTGGATCTTTCTACCTCTCCTTTTGCCTCCCTCCTCAAACTGTATTGATCATTCACCTCCAATGACACAGACAGTGCAGCATCATAGATTTAGAGCTGAAAGGGCCCTTAGACTTTGTATTTGTATGGCTTAATCTTGCTTTTCTTTCTGTTTTTAATGGAGAATACAGTTAAGGGGAGTGATGGTCATATAAAAAAATAAAATAAAAAAGGAAGAAGAATACGGAAATATTTCAAACATTTTAAAACATGAACAGAGCATAAGACAAATACTCAGAAGAAAGCACCAAGAGGACATTTTTGATAATTGAATTGATTACATTTTAGAAAGGTAACTGAAATGGAATAGAGATTCATGTTTTCATGTATAATCCCCTTTTAACATTCAATTTTGTATGTAAAACTATTTATCTTGGAGGATAAACTCAGAATAAAAAAAAAATGACCATAGAGGTCATCTAATCTAACTTCTGAGAGTTCATCTCTGAGAACTGAAGTTCTCTAGAGGTTAAGTGACTTGCCCAGGGACACACAGAGGTAATATATGAAAGAATTCAATTTGACATCCTAACTCCTAATCCTGCACTTTTTTGCCTGTAGCTCCTAATCCTCCCTTCTGCTCCCCGCCCCACCATCATCCCTGTTTGGAATTCCTTTCGTGAGAGGCTTAATCCCACAGTTAACCAGTTCTATTCTACCCTCTCCTTTATCCTCAACTCTCTTGCCCCTTTGTCTTCCATTGGCTCATGTTTTGCCAAACCCCAACCCTGAATGATCCCCATCCTCTACCTGATGCCTATACACGTACTACTGAACAAATGTGGAAAAAGTCACTCACCATGAAACTGATTTGACAACAAATTTATTATTTAATCTCAACCAAGTGCCTCATTGTTTCATGGTGAATTTTTCATTCTTCCCTGACTTTATTGTCTAACTCCACACAAATGGCTATTGAAAACCTTTCTTCACTCAGGCTTTTTACATCAACTCCTTCCCTCTTTCTTCTCATCAGAGAATCTTACCTACTTTATTGACAAAATTGAGACCATCAGCCTTGAACTCCCTTGTGTCCCTTATTCTATACCTCAAAGACCCTCAATTATCCTTCATTTTATCCAATCTTGTTTCAGTCTCTATTAGAAACTGAATATGTCTGAAATTTCTACCAAATGTTCATAATTTTGCCTTCTGGAACCAAACAGAAAAAAAACCCTAATCCCCCTTCCATGTAACAACCTTCCATATACTTCCAGATGACTATCATGTCCCCTACTAAGTCTTCTCCAGGCTTAACATAGTTTCCTTCTATGTTTATCCCCTCCCATCTTCTTTCTCTCTCTGCCTCTCTGTCTCTGTAGCTCTCCTTCCCCCTTCTATTTCTCTCTTTCCATCTTGCCCCATCCTCTTTGTCTCTTTCTCTTTCAGTCCCATAACCTCCTATCTGATGTTTCCTTCCCCAAACTCCCCTACCTTCACTAGCTCTTGCCATTCCCAATAGCTAACATTTTATATCTCTCCTCCCCTTTCCAGCTAACCCTTTGAAAAAACCTTCCTGTTCCCCTCCTTTCACACTCACCTAAATTCCCTGCAATCTGGCTTCTGCCCTCCGCATTCAACTGAACCTGCTCTCTCCCAAGTTATCAGAAATATCCTAATTGACATATCTTTTGCTCATTCCTCACCCTTCTTGGCTCTTCAGCCTTTGAAACTCTTGATTACCCTCTCCTGGACCCTTGCTCCTCTTTGGGTTTTTGTAATGCTGCCTTCTGGTTCTCTCCCACCTGTCTGGATGTTCTTTGTGAATCTCTTTTATCAAATCACCACTGCCCCACCTTGATAGTCGTCTCTGCTCAATCCTTGATGGAGAAATCCCAGGGTTTTGAGAGCTTTGGGAATAGCTATATTTCCAATCATCATGGCTATTTCCAGTAGCCATGATCTTTGGTAGCAATCCTTGTGGGGATGCAACCTGACAACTGCTCTTGCATATCCTACAGACATATCTATTGAACACTCAGAAAAGAAGGTTCTTGTCACCAAAGTCCTCGGCACGATCAAATAATTCAACATCAGAAACATGTCTTTTTATCAGCAGAAATATCCTTAAAAAGGATGCATTTCATCTGCTTTGCCATTGCATCCCAAGGACCATGGGACTTTTCCATCTGAAATGCAGCTGCAACATTCTATATGTGTTGTTCCTTCATTAGAATGGGAGCATCCTGAGAGTAGGGACTGTCTTTTCTTATTGTAACCCCAGTATTTAATTCATATGAGTTATGGGGGAGAGGAGAAAGAGACAAAGAGGATGGGGAAAGTGGAAGAGAGAGAAATAGAAAGGGGAAGGAGAGCTACAGAGACAGAGAGGCAGAGAGAGAAAGAAGATGAGAGGGGATAAATGTAGAAGGAACCTAAGTATGTTAAGTCTGGAGAAGACTTAGTAGGGCACATGATAGTCATCTGGAAGTATCTGAAAGGTTATTACATGGAAGAGGGATTAGGTTTGTTCTGTTTGGTTAGACTCTTAATAACTGCTTTTTTCATTCATTTGCAATCATTCATTCCTTTGCTGAATCATCATTCATGTTTGGCTATTAAATGTGGTTCTTATACCTGAGCCCTCTTTTCTTTTCCCACTCTCACTTAGCAACCTCATAAACTCCCATGGGTTCAATTATCTCCATTTAGATCACTCCCAGATCTATATTATCCAGTCTAAGTCTCTCTTCCAAGCCTCAATCACTCATCACCAACAGCCTATTGGGCATTTCAAAATGAATGTTCCATTGGTATCTCAAACTCAGCATGTCCAAACAGAATTTATTATCTCTTCACCAAAGCCCACTCTTCTTCCAAATTTCTGTATTATCAAGAGCAGCTTCTGGTGTTGAAGTATTTGATAGTGACATGGACTTTGGTGACAAGAACTTTCTCTTCTGAGTCTTCAATAGAAGTGTCTGTAGCACGTGCAGGAACTGTTATTTGCCAGGCTGCATACCTACAAGGGTTACTTTCAAAGATGCTGATACTGGCAGTGGGCTGGAAGCATTACTATTCCCAAAGCTTTCAGGATCTTGGGATTTTTCCATTGAGGTGGGAGGGGAGATGATTGTCAAGGTGGTAGTAATGGTGATTTAACAAAAGGGATGGAGAAAGAACCACTAGACAGATCAGAAAGGACAAAGAAAGAGAGATGTACAAAAACTCAGAAAGGAGAATCTTCTGATCACCCTCCTTTGCAACCTTAGTATAATCCTCACCTCCTTATTCTCAATCTCCCCACACATCTAATCAGTTGCCAAATCTTGTCCTTTCTACATCTACAGCATTTCTTGCATATGTCCCCTATCAAAAAAAGAGCACTTTTCTAGGTAAAATAGGGCAGAGGCAATTCTTATGTATTTTTAAAAAATTTTATTGAATACTCACTTAAGTATTAAGTATCTACTTAAATAAAAATATAGATAAATAATAAAAATTTTTAAGTACCTAAAAATTTGATTAAGTGCCAAGCTCTGTCCTATGACACAGCTACTATATAGTTCAGGTGCTCATCACCTCTTACCTAGATAATTGAAATAGCCTCCTGATCTCCCTACTTCATCTATCCCCAATCTAATTTGTTCTTTACACAGCTGTCAAAATGATTTTCCTAAAGCACAGATCTGATCATGTCACTCTCCCACTTAATAAACTCCAGTTTTTCCCTCTTATTACAAACTTGTTTGGTGTTTAAAGCTCTCCACAGCTTAGCCCTATCCTGCCTTTGTAGGCTTCTTAGATATGATGTCCTCCCCATTCCTATGGTCTAGCCCTCAGTAGGGTCTTCTTGCTCATACCCCATCTTCCACCCCCATGCTTAGGATTAGCTGTCTCCCCCCGAACCCCCACCTCCTTGCTTAGAGTAGTTTTCCTCCTCATCTTTGTGTCTTGGAATTCCTGGTTTTATATCAAATTCATATTCATATTCCAGATTCATATCAAATATAACCTTCTATATGAAGCCTTTGCTGTTTTTTCTAGCTGCCCACTCCTCCAAGATTATCTGCTTTGTATGTTTTATATAGTCCTATATTCTTGCATATTGTCTCCCCCATAAGATTGTAAGCTTCTTGAAGGCAACAACTACTTTGCTTTTGTATTTGTAGCATCAGCACATAGGTCTGAGCTTGGCACTTAATAAAATTTTTAGGTACTTAAAAATTTTTATTATTTATCTATATTTTTATTTAAGTAGATACTTAATACTTAAGTGAGTACTCAATAAAATTTTTTTAAAATACATAAGAATTGCCTCTGCCCTATTTTGCCTAGAAAAGTGCTCTTTTTTTGATAGATACTTATTTTAGTCACAACCTGACTGCACCTCAGTTTCCTTATGTGTCAAATGAAAGGGTTAGATTAAATACTAGGTTGCCTTCTAGCTTTGACAATGTCATATACCTCAAAATATTTTAATAAATGTTTGGATATTTTAGTTTGCCCTTTTTCTAGTTTTTTTTTTTAAAGTGTATACCCAATTCATTATTAGCCTGCTTATTCTCTATTGATATAAGTATTTGGAGACATACATTTCCTCTGATCACTGCTTTTGCTGTATTCCATAGGTTTTAACATGTTTTCTCATTATTGTAATTCTCTTTCATGAAGTTATTGATTGTTTCTGTCATTTATTCTTTAACCCACTCATTCATTAAGATTAGGGGAGGGGGAAGAAAAAAAAGGGAGGAAATTTACATTATAACTTTATTATATATTTAAAAGGAATAGCAAGTTGTGCATAATAGATATGCAGCTTCATATGCAATCACCTTTTTTTTTTTAACTATACTGTGTTATGGAAATGCTTGTTTTAGTGCACAAATTTAAAAAATAAATGTTTGGATTGAATCACACACAATAGGCACTTGACAAAATGTTTTTTGATTGACTGAAAATTCATTTTCTGTACTTCTTAGCTTAGTAAGTTATGAGGTAAATAGAAAGTTCTCCTTAGATTGAATTAGGAAGAAATAAAAAGAGATATATAGGTGAGACTGCTATAAATGTGGTGGGCTGAATGTCTTTCAAAAACATTTGTAAGGCTACTAGAAGCAGCTTTTTTCAAATCCTGTGCCCTCCCCTCCTCCCATTCCTGCCACAAAGCACTCATTGCAGGGGTATGAAATAATATGGTGTCTGATTGCCTGGAAGGAATGATTCTTTGAATAGTGAACAATGACCCTGCCTGAAGGGCCAGTTGCTAAATAGGCTCTCTCTCTGACAGGGTGCAGGAACCCCATTAAAAAATATGACAAGCCCCTGCTAATTTGAACATTATTTTACATGCATTTGCATATGGCATACAGGAGGCTTTTAAGTCCATCTATGTAAGAAAAAAATAACATAAACCAACTAGTACGACCCACTGCAGTGCATTCAAAGCATTCTGCATGTCAATCCAGGCCCTCTAATAGCATCTTAAAGCAGAGAGAGTGACATGCCATCTAAAGGAGAGGTGTTCCAACTGAGATGTGAACACAGGTGCTGCCTGCACCCGCTCCTCCCATCTTATTCCTTTCATAGAGTTAAAAAAAAACATATTATATTGATGGATTCTGTTATCATTTTTTCACCATCCTCCCTTGTGACAGAAAGAAAGAAGGAAAGGAGGGAAGGAAGGAAGGAAGTGAAAAAAATAAGGAAAAGAAGAAAAAGGAAGAAAGCAAAAAGAAGGAAGGAAAGAAACATTCCTTAAAGAGACTGGGTTTGATAATGTATATAACATTCTGTCCTATTAGTTTCCCCATTAGTTCAGTGGTGAGGGTCACAGCAGATCCAGGAATCCCATGTGTGGGAAGGATGATAATGCTAACAATAATAGGTAGGTAGCAATTACATAGAACTTGAAAGTCTGCAAAATGCTTTACAAATAATATCTCATTTTATCCTCACAACTATGCTGGGAAGTATGTACTGTTGTTATCCCTGTTTTACATATGGGGAAACTGAGGCTGACAGTGGTTAAGTGTCTTGTCCAGGGTCACATAGCTAGTAAATATCTGAGGTTGGATTTGAACTCAGGTCTATCCTGATCCCAAGTCCAGTGTTCTGTCCACTGGGATATCTAGCTATCCTCTGTAGCAACTTGCGACAGAGAAACCCCTGATTTTGGTTTGGAACTCAGTGCTATTTTTCTATCACACTCTTCTCACAGACCTCCAGAAGGACATAATAGCCTTCTTAGGGCAGTTTCATTATTTCTGTGTCTAATAGTAGAGGGTTACTATGTGTGTGTTCGTCCTTCATTGCCGAAGAAGACCATGCCATTAGAGAAATGATGACATGACTTGCACTTGACTTGTTTTGAGTGAGGAAGGGCTGTGCAGGTCACCAGCCTCACTTTCTCCTCCTGAGCCATCTGGATCCAGTGACCAGATATTCATCAGAATGACTGGAGATGATCCAGGGTGAGGCAATTGGATTAAGTTACTTGCCCAAGGTCACACAGCTGGTGAGTGTCAAGTGTCTGAGGTGAAATTTGAACTCAGGTCCTTCTGACTCCTGAACTGGTGCTCTATCCACTGCACCACCTGGCTGCCCCCAGAGGGTTATTATATAGTGTGCTAATGAAAGCCCATCAATAGGTTCCCATTATCACTGACTCACTTTCACACACACCATGATGCTGCAGTACTCCTTTTACCCTTCAGAGACCCCTGGGGACCACTCTTAGATCTGACAGGCTCCATCATCCCTATCCCCAGAACCACAAGGGCACTGTGAGAAATTGGCACTGGAACCTAATGTGTATGGACACAAGGGGCAGGTGGTATCTGCCTCAATTTGTGTTCTCCTCTCCCCTTGTCTATTTCAAGGTTTATCCAAGGGAGATGTGCCAAGAGATCCCCCCAAATTCTGGGGATCTGCATCAGTAGCACACCCTCCAACTTCTCCAGGGATCTTTACCCCAACAGTTTCCACAGACTCACACCCACTTCACGGGCCCTGTTACTCTCTAATCACTCTCTTCCTGCCCTACTCCCCTCATACTAAGTGTTTTATTTCATATTTACTCAATAAAAGCGTCACATTCCATTCTTTGTACTCTGTGCATGCAGCTAGATGGCATGGCCTTAGAACACTGGCCCTGGAATCAGTAAGAACTGAGTTCAGATTTGGCCTCAGATATTAGCTTATGACTCTTTTTTGCCAATCAATTAATCTGTTTATCTTGGTTTCCTCAACTGTTTGCCCAAATCTCTGCCTCATTTTCCTCAACAAATGAGGATTATAATAACATAGATTATAATATATAGTAATAATAAATAGATTATAGTACCTCTCAGGGTTGTTGTGAGGAGAAAATGAGACAATATGCACTTAACACAGGACCTGGTTCTTTTCATCCCCTTCCCCCTGTCCCCACATCTACTCCACAGGATCCAGGTCTGGCTTCCTAATAAAACTACCCCTTCTAGCACCCATCACCAGGGATATGTCCAAGTGGTACACTTACAGTCAAAGGTAACTGGGTCAGGTGGGATTAAGGACACAAGGAGAAGAGCCATTTTCAATAGGTACATGTCAGTCCTATTCCAACAACACTGCTTGCATCTATCCTCTCTCAATTCACACAGCCACCACTCTTATTGAGGTCTTCATCACCTTTTGCTTAAAGGATTGTAATAGGCCTCCCTGCTTCCAGTCCTTCTTTCTCCAATTCACCTTCTATCCAGCTACCAAATCTTCCCAAGGCACCAATGTGACCAAGTCACTCACCTGCTCAAAAACCTTCAAGACTCCCCAACTAATAAATACTCAAAGGATATGAACAGGCAGTTTTCAGAGGAAGAAATTAAAGCTATGCATAATCATATGAAAAAATGCTCCAAATCACTACTGATTAGAAAGATGCAGATCCAAACAATTCTGAGATACCACATCATACCTATCAGACTGGCTAACATGATAAAACAGGAAGATGATAAATGTTGGAGAAGATGTGGGAGAGTTGGAACACTCATTCATTTTTGGTGGAACTGTGAGCTGATCCAACCATTTTGGAGAGCAATTTGGAACTATGCCTAAAGGGCTACAAAAATGTGCATACCCTTTGACCCAGTAATATCACTTCTAGGACTGTAAGCCCAAGAGCTCATAAAAATGGGAAAGGGTGCCACATGTACAAAAATATTTATAGCAGCTCTCTTTTTAGGGACCAAAAACTGGAAATCCAGGGGATGCCCATCAATTGGGGAATGGTTGAACAAGTTGTGGTATATGAATGTAATGGAATACTATTGAGCTATAAGAAATGATGAACAGGAAGACTTCAGAGAGGCCTGGAAAGACTTACATGATCTGATGCTGACTGAAAAGAGTGGAACCACGAGAACTTTGTACACCGCAACAATCAGAGCATGTGAGAAATTTTTCTGGTAGACTTAGTCCTTCATAGTAATGCAAGGACCTAAAAAATTCCCAAAGGACTCTTGAGGCAAAACGTCTTCCCTATCCAGAGAAAGAACTATGGAATTGAATCACAGAAAGAAGCAGACTATTTTCTTTTGTATTATGTTTTGTTTTGTTCTATGGTTTCTCCCATTCATTTTAATTGTTCCATACAACATGACTAAAATGAAAATGTATTTAATAGGAATGCATGTGTAGAACCTATATAAGACTGCACGTTGTCTCAGGGAGGGAGGGGGAGAAAGGGGAAAAAAATCTAAGATATATGGAAGTGATTGTAGAACACTGAAAACAAATAAAATAATTTAATAATTAAAAAAGAAAAGTACTTTGCAAATCCTTAAAAGGTTTGCTATAAATGTTGTTGTTGTTACCGGGGAAATAGCCTACTGGCTGTTTCTGGATCTCAACATCCCACTTCTGTGAATAACACTTGGGATGCCCTTCCTTATTTATACTTCTCTGAATCTTTATCTTTAGGCTTCTCCTTGGGAACTCCCTTTTTTGACTCTTTTCTCCCCCTCCCTCCTCAAATTATTTTAAAATTTGTTTATCAGAGTATGGCATTGCATTCATCCATCCATCTCCACCCCCATGTGACCTCTTCTATTAAGGGCAGGGACTTCTAATGCCTTTGAATTCCTAATGCCCAACACCTTGCCTTGCATATAGCAAGCTCTTGACAAGCATTTGTTAAATGGAATTAAGCAGAAACCAAGTTTAAAGTTCAGAAATGAAAGTGAATTTATACAAGAATACTTCAATGGTTCTCTATTTTCATCTATGCGTATTACTTTCACTGGTAAGGATCATACAACTTCTTGGAGTATATAGTCATTATCCATGTTCTCAGAGCACTGGAAGAGCACCTCTGATTCTTTTAATATTTCATCATTCTCCTTGTAACACTTGGGCAGTCTATCTGCTATTTCTTACTGTTGCTATGGGAGCCACCCACTGCTTTATCTAGGCATATATATCCCTAATTAGTTACACGTAAGAAGTAACACAAAAAGGAAGGGATCAGAACTGGACCCATAATTTCATGGATACTGCAAACCCCCAGATGTTTCTACCAAATCAGCATCTTCTCTACAGTTTGGGTTAATTGCTTAGGGCATGAGATTCAATGACTTAACCAGGGTCTCAAAAGCATTATATGTCAAAGTTGGGCCCTGGTTTATGAGGTCGGGCCTCTTTACACTGTACCACAATGCCTCACCCTAAAAGATACCATCGGTAACATGCTGCACCCTAGTTAGACCTATCATGGGTCTTTCCATTGTCCTTTGGGTCATCAGCAAGTGAACTATAGATACCTCATTTGCTTTACCTATAAACTGAGAGGGCTGAATTTGATGGACTCTGAAGTACTTTCTGGCTGTAGTTCTATGGCCCTATAATCATCTGGATAAATTACTTGAAAAGCTCCGTTTTTACCCTTGATTACCTAAATATTTTAGGCCAGCAAAACTCTAGTTATGGGTTATTCAGATAGCCAAGTCAAAAGAAGGCCATTTGTCTTTGTTAACCAGAAAATATTCTCATTTGTCCACTTCTCTTTCAGCAACTAAGGCTCATCCAATGGTGTATTAGAAAGAGATGTATTTCCTAAGAAAGTTTTTAGTATCTTCCTTAGATTGAATTCACAAGACAAGTTATAGAGGTTTATTTTGTAGAAAATTTGGCAAGACCTAGGTTTATTTAAAAGTAAACATACTTTCACTGAATTAATAAGATAATTAAACTGGTTTGTTTTTCTATTCACTCTGCAGGGGTCTGTGAGAAAGAGGAAAACTGGAATTTTAAGTCCTTCTCAATGGCTGAGTTGGACTCATCCAAGTGGACATTTGCCTAGGACTAAAAACATCAAGTATAATTCAGTAGTCATCAAGGCTGTCCCAAGTCAGGTAGGCCATGCATAAGCACACCAAGAAGTGCCTTGTACCCAAAAGACACCTCTACTTTTTGGCTGATCACTGAGATTTTTTATTCCTAAAGTAAAGAAAACAGATAAACACATTAAGCATATCAGTTCTTTAGTTGTTACAGTGAATGAGTTTCACTTAACTTCCCTGAAATCCTCCCTGTAACATCATCAAATGATCATTCAGTTTCTAATTTATTTATTTCTTTTTTTTGCATTTAGGTCTCCCAATTTCACCAGGCTGGAAATGCAGCAGCTAGTCCCTAGCTAGATCCCACTGCTGATCAACTCGGAAGCTTTGACTTGCACTGTTTCAATCCCACGGTCTCCCTTCATCAGATCAGTACTGGATTTAGTTGGGACACCCATCATTTTCAGCTCTACTGAAGCTCAGAACTCTCAAGTTCAGGCAATCCACTAGCGTCAGTCTCTTCAGCAGTAGGGACTACCGACATGGGCCACATGATGTGCGGTTGTCCTGATCAACATCTCGCCATTGGACCCAGGCAGCTCTGGAGGAGAAAGTGAGCCTGGTGACTTGGCACAGCTCTCCCTCACTTAAATCCAATTCACTTTCAAGTCATAGCATCCCCTTCCTGATGTCATGGTCCTCTTTAAGAATAAAGGATAAACAGCAGCAGCCACTTTTGGAAAGCTCTAATCCAGGTTTCTTTAATCTGAGGGTCCATGGACAGATTTTGGGGAGGTGGGAGAGGGAAGGTGGATCTGTAAACTTAGAAAAATTTGCGTTCTTATTTTCACTCACCTCTAATTGAAATGTAGCATTTCCTTCAATTCTCAAAGTAGGCAACCAATACTGTTCTGAGAGGGGAGCCATAGACTTCACCAGACTACCAAAAATTTCTGTCACACACACACACACACACACACACACACACACGTTAAGCATTTGCTCTAACTGTAAAGAAATTTTTCATTGCCTCAGCTGAAACTTGCCCTTCTGTAACCTACCCACTTCTCCTTGTTCTGCCCTTTGGGCCAGAACTAATCCCTCTTCCACATGACAGATTTCAACTACTTGAACATAATTATATCTTCTGCCCCCACCTCAGACTTCTCTTCTCTGACTGAACCTCTCCAGTTTCTTCAGTGGACCCTTGTGTTTCCAGGTCCCCAATCCCCCTCACTATCCTGAGGTCACACTTCTCTGGGAGCTTTCCAGCTTGTCAATATCCTTCCCAAAATGTGTTGCCCAGGACAGAACATGGTAATCCAGCTGTGATCTCACCAGGGGAGAGTACAAAAAGCCTGTCATCTCACTTATGCTGGAGACAGTGCCTCTATTGATACAGACTAAGCCTGCACTCATCTTTTCTCTTATCGCTAAACTGTGTCCCCTGAGTCTCCCTGAACTTGCCATCCTCTAAAGCCACCAGACCTTTACCATACAGATTGTTACTTATCTGTACCTTCCTGACCTCTACTCGTGTAGCTGATTTCTTGAACCCAAGCATAGCATTGTTGGGTACAGTAGACAAGTCTGGTTAGCCTTGCATCCTGGAGAGTTTGACTCCCCAGTGTGATGCCAGACAGAAGGGGCTGAGTGTCATCTAGGCGAAGAAGCTTGCTGTGCTTTTTCATCTGGTTCTATGGAGAACCTGTCTTATGAATGATAGATTTTACCTTGAAGGTTCATCTTTATAATTTAGACCGTGTTCATCTTTATAATTTATACCACGACTAACTGGTACCTATAAGGAGGTGGAATGGGAGAGGGAGACACAGGGGAAATTGTTTCTGGTGCACCAGTGGTACTTCCAGGAAATTATCCAAGGCAATAGACTCATTCAAGACTTATAGCTACAGTTTCAGAGATAGAGAAAGACAGACTGATAGACCAGACTGGGGTGTTTAGGGACCTTAAGGAGATATGGGTTTATCAGTGGGACCCTCCCAGTAGACCATGTCTCCTTGAGAACGGGAATTTTTTTTTTACCTTTCTTTTGTGTCTTTTGTATTCTTTTGTATGCTACCTGGCACAAAGTAAGTTTTGAAAATAGATGCTTATTAATAGAATGACTGACCACTGGGAGATGAGCTGGTTGTCCCTTGGCAGGATAGCTGGTTGAGAAGCATTTATACAGCCTGAAGTATAGGTGCAAACCTTCAGCAAGGTTCAGGGCAAGCTTATTGGAAGTCAATCATAAATGGGCCCCTTAGCATACATAATCCGGTGGTGTGGAATCTGCAGACTCGAGGCCACATGTGGCCTTCTAGGTCCTTGGGTGCAGCCTATTGACTGAGTCCAAGATTTACAGAACAAATCCTTTTATTAAGGGGATTTGTTCTGTGAAGTTTCGATTCAGTCAAAGGGCCAGGCTTGAGGACCTAGAGGACCACACGTGGCCTTGAGGCTGCAGGTTTCTCATGCCTGAATAGACTCTGGTACCTAGGGTAGCTCAGCTAGCTAGGGGAAAACACAAGATTAGGGTTGCCTCACTATTAATACAGGAGCGAATGAACCTTGGCAGAGTCTTTGTAACTTTAGCATGAGCTAACATGTCCTGAGCTACATCAACCAGCCCTTTCTAGAAATAGTAATTGAAGGCTGGTTTATCCCGAAGGAGGCTCTAAGCCAAAAGCCCCAAAATGCCAGTACATTCAATTACTGATCCCCCATAGATCTGGCAAACCATCTCATCTGCTTACAATGGGTCATGGAAGGCCTATGGGAATTCCTGATTAGAATCCTCCCGGTGACCCAGCGAAATTTTTTTCTGTTGGGGTTATAGTGGTATGGTGAAGTAAACGATCATTCAGCAGGTGGGTGGGGTCCTTTAACCATGGAACCACAAAAGCCGTCTTGGCCTAATCTGCCCCCAACTCCTGGGAGTACTGACCTTCATACATCTCCTGTTTCGGGTTGGAAAGCTAGTGAGGTCTATTGGATCATTGAAGGATTCATTACATCAAGTGAGGGTGACTCACCAAGTCCTCTCTCCTCTTACCACCACCTAGGCTTTTGTGCATACAGAAGCAATCACACCCTGAACTGCAGTCTTTTCACCCTGGGGCACCAGTGTTCTCACTGTGTAAATTGCCTTTGAACTAGGAAGAGCTAGGGTTGGGGGTGGGGGTAGCAGTGCAGGCTGTTGGCTAGAGGCATGCTTCATATCCTGTGAGAGGACCCAAATGTCCTCAGTTCTGCAGGAAGGGAAGGATGCAACTTCAGGGCTGATGTTGGTTAAGTGACATTTATTAAGTGCCTACTGTGTGCCAGGCACTGTGCCAAGGACTAGAGATAAAAACAGAGGCAAAGACAGCTCCTACCCTCAAGGAACTTATAATCTAGGAATAAACACTCAGAGAGGAGGGTTCAAGAATTATGGAAGTAGAGAGTGAACATGGTGAAAACAAGTATACTGGGAATGATATTGGTGTAAGACTAGAAAGGACTGGGGGTACAGATTGGGGGACTAGCTTAGTGGGAAGGTGGTTTTAGTGGCTGAATGGATGGGGAAATGAGCAGGTGTAGGAAAGACCAAGCACAAAGTTGGTCCCAGAATTCTCTTGTAAGAAACCAAAGTTCTCAGACCTCTTTCCCTCCTCCCAGGGAACACCGGTGGAGTAGTGTACACTGTGATGAAAAGTTCTAAGAGTAGTTTGTCCTATTCTAAAAGCAGCACAGTAGGTGGAGCACTACATCTGGAGTCAGGAAGACCTGAGTTCAAGTACAGTCTGAGGAATTTTACATGCTGTGTGACCATGGGCAAGTCACTTTGCCTCTGTTTGCTTCAGTTTCCTCATCTGTAAAGTGGGAATGATAATAGCACCTATCTCCCAGGGTTGTTGTGAGGCTCAAATGAGTTAATATTGTAAAGAACTTTGCATAATCCCTGGCACATAGTAAGTGTTATATAAATGTTAGCTATTATTATTATATTATCAATATATAATCAATTACATTATCAATCAATATATTATTATGTTACCAATTGTATGATCAACATATACCAACCAATTGGTAAATCGGTATCACAAGCTTCTGAACTATTCCTAGTTTATGTTGGAATAGATTGGTGGCAGGGTAGGGATGGGCAATGTGGGACAAGTCGTGTTTAACAATGGTTGTAGCAATAGCAGATAGAAATGACAGCCTCAGTGGAAGAAAGCATGGAAGGAAGATGGCTAAGAAGACAAAAGCACTGAATCCTCGCTTCCTCCTCCTTCATCCATGTTGGACCTCATCCATGGAGGGTGTTTCTTGGGCCCACCAGTTGGGTCTTAAACAATCCATAGTCTAGTTCTTGTAAGTGGTTTTCGAGATGACGGCTGTCCCAGGTCAAACCTCAGAGAATCTGGCCTCTAATACCATAGAAGATACAGAATGGAGACATATCTCAGTCCTTGGCTTAATGAATAAGAATGCTTGACTAAGAATCAAGGAGGCCTGGATTCAAATCCCACCTCAACCTGTGTGATCCTGTGCAAATCATTTAACCTCTCTGGGCCTCAGTTTCCTCATTTAGAAAATAAGAGTGTGATGACTCTCTATGACCTCTAAATGTGAGGAAATATGAAAGAAAATATGAATGTGACAACTCAGTGACCTCTAAGTTCCCTTCCAGCTCTGAATCTGTGATCCTTGGAATGGAGTAACTTGTGAAATGGGACCACAGTCCAAGAGACCAGTCCAAGGCCCTGATATTTGTGCTGAGTAATACAATTAGTTTCTGAAAGCACATTTTTGACCTTTACCTTTTCAGGGAATAGTTTGTGCTGAAAACAATGCAGATTCCTTAGAGCTACTCAGTCGTTCAGTTTTTAAAAGACCAGTCTGTCCCAGTTATTCCTCCAAACTCTGTTCAAGACCCTACCTTTTTCTTCACTTTCATCCAAGTCCCCCATTCCTCATGCACAAAGAAAAAGGTGGGGGAGTATGAGTTTCCCAGATTCCCAGCAAATAACAGCTGACCCACAGATAATACTTTAAGGCTTTAAACACTTTATATACAGGATCCTATGTGATTCTTATTGAAGCCTTTGTTTTATAGATGAGGAAATTGGCGGTCAGAGAATTTAAATCCATTGTCATACAATTAGGAGGTATCCAAAATGTGATTCAAATCTAGGCCTTTTGGTATTTCAATCTCTCATCTCCAATTTATACTGTCTATTTCTTGTTTATCTATAGTTGCTTCTCCCATTAAGGTGTGAGCTCCTTGAGAGCAGGGACCGTTTCCCTAGGTGTATTCCTGCTCTATCTCTGTACCATTCTATCAGCTACCTAGTCAGCCCCACAAATCTTCTGCCAATGCAGAGAGGGGCCAGGCACAGGTGGTCTCTTAATACACCATAAGTGATGATGGAGGAGCAAGACGAGAGAGCGAAATAAAGGGAGATAGTTGCTGGGGAGTATGATGAGATGGTCAAAGGGCATTAACTTTATTATTATTATTTATGATATTATCAACCTGTGTGGCTCTGACTGGTTCAAGGTTGTTCTAATGCTGGCAATGGAGGACCAGGTGCCAATCTCCTGGAAAGGCCATTGACCTAGAGATGCTGAGCACAATACTGATGGGACTACTCAGCCTTCATTAAGATGAAGGCTTTATGGCTCAATGGGAAGGAGCTGGGGAGGCAAAGGAGTCTTTGTTCCTAGAGCCAAGGAAATTTAAGTAATAGAAAAAAGAAGCAGTTGCCCTCAGGGCTGAGTTTGAGGGGACCCACGGACTGTGTTGCACCAAGGCTTTAACAAGCTTGATTTGACCCTAAATAGCATAGATAGTTTACCATGAGTCCAGCTTTTTCCAGAATAATTGTGAAGAAAATATATAAATACCAACACTTTCTAGGGTGGCAGAGCACTGGGTGGGGTGGGGGATGGGGGGGTGGGGGTGAGAAGCCAAGAAAGGCTTCACATGGAAAATGGTACTTGAGTCATTTTTTGATGGAAAAGAGGAATTCTATTTGGCAGAGGGGAGGAGGGAGCGAATTACAGGTAAGTGGGGAAGGGTGAACTGTAGGGTGCGACCAATGCTCTGTCTGGCCAAGATGCGGTGAAAGGGCAGGTCATGGGATTTAGGAGGCTGAGGAATGAGGAAGTTAGGAAATTTGGGGGTGCATCCAGGGTGAAGCCCTCTGCTTTCAGGACAGGAGTCAGAGAGGGACGTTGTGAGCCAAAGACTGAACCACTTGAGAAAGAAGAGGGACAATATGGGGGTTGATACAAAACAGGCACCATGATTTAATTAGAATAAAAATGTTAATCTAGTAAACTTCAGGAAATGGAGTTAAAGGGGGAAACTAGAAATGATATTGAGGCATGAGGAGAATTCCAACTACCACTGCAGGGATAGATGGGGGAGGGAGAGGAGAAGGAGGGGAATGGGGGGCAGCAGGTAGAGAGAGAAGGGTGGAATGAAGGCAGGGCTAGCAATGGGGAGGATATTCATTGGGGGAAAATAGATAGGAGAGCAACAGAAAGAAGTCCAGGAAGGAAGTCTAGAAAAGGAAGTTTTTTCCCCTAGGGTACAAGCATTCCAGAAGACAGTTGAAAAGTTGGGTGAGGTTTGAGTGGGTAGGGGTACATGGTTAGGGTAGGTTTAAAGAGGCTATTAGAAGTAAGTGTTCATCCTGGAAATGATTGTGAAGTAAAAACAAAAAGCACCACTAAATCTTTTAGAAAAGAAAACCGCCAACACAACTTGAAGTTATTGAGGGAAACAAGGTCTTTTTTGAGGCTCCAGGCGTAGTTCTCTAAATTTAGGTCAAGAGTCTCTTGATAAAAAGTTGAATTCATTCTGGTTGCCATACCTCAACTCTCTTGAACTAGGTCTGCTGACTTGGCTCTAGTTCCTCTGTGATATCACTCAATTCTTATCCCTTACTATGTGACTAAGTCACTTCACTTGTCTCTGACTCAATTTCCTTATTTGTAAAGCAAGGAGATTGGACCAAATTTCTCTCAAGGACTCTTCAGCTATATAAAATTCTGTGAGTCAGTAAAAAGCAATTTAGTCTACACTTCTTTTGGTGTGGTGGTGAAAGGGACCAGACCTAGGATTTCTTTCTCTATCAAGTTGGGGGAGGGAGGGTAGAGAGCTAAGAGGTTAGTTAAGTTGCCTAAAGTCACTCGACTAGTGTTTTATAGTTTATAGTTTTATAGTTATATACAACCTGTTTTGTATCAACCCCCATATTTTATAGGAACCCAGGTCTTTCTGACTCTAAAGATAGCTGTCTTATGTCATACTCATGGCCTCTCATTCCAACCATCATACAATTCACATGTCTATAGTGTTTTGTGTTTTATGAAAGTCTTTCCTCACAGTCCTATGAAGTAAGTTAGTGCAACTGCAGCTGAAAAAACTGGAACTTAGTTTAAGTTACTCCTCCAGTGTCATAGGGCTAGAAAGTCTTCAGTCTTTAAGACCAATGTATTGTAGACCTGACACATAATAGGGGACTGATAAATACTTGGAGAGATCAGTTGAATTGAATTGTTCTTAAACTTCCAGGCAATTTTCACTGATGTATGAAGGGTACTACTATCTTTTCTGTGTCTGCCTTCTCTGCCAGGTCACTGATCCAGGAAGGGATTAGGAGGTGCAACTGATCCCTACTTTTCAGGCAGTGTCTTACAATCTTTAAGTAGAGGGCAGTGGGATTCTTTGGTTCAGTTGTGTCCAACTCTTCATTACTCCATGGATCATTGTGTCCATGGGTTTTTTTTGGCAAAGGTACTGGGAGTAGTTTGACACTCCCTCCTCCAGGGGATTAAGTGATTTGACCAGGGTCACAACAAATAGTAAATATCTGAGCCTGGATTTAACTCAGGTCTTTCTGATTCCAGGCCCAGCGCCCTATCCACTGAATTCTACCAACACCACCATGCACCACTCCTTGCCCAACAAACAGAGACAATTTTACTCAAAAGGAGACTCTTACCTTGGCTGCTTGGAAGAGAGAAGAGAGATGAGAGACAGAGCAGAATTCTTTAGTTTTAGTCAGTTTATAGCTTCCTTCTTCTCAGCGTCTATTGTAGACTGTTCCTCAGCACAGCTTGGGAAATGAGACAGAATGGTACCTTTTCATATTCCATGCCTTTTGCCAGATGGGTAGACCACTGGGGATGCTGGCTCCTTTAAAACTCTGAATCAAGGATGCTCAGGCCTATTAACAATTGAAAACTTCCTCCCCCATCTCATCCCATGACTCCTTACTGGCCTCCTTTCCAAGATTTATTATTCTGGCTAGCATTGAGTTGGGGGAAGGGTGCTACTTATTGTCCCCTCCCCACTCCATTCCAAATAGCTAGAAGCAAATGAAATGTCAATATAAAATTACAATATTGCCAAGGATCGCTCAGCAGTCAGGCTCCTAATAAATTCAACATTATTTTTTTATTGATACCAAGGGATTTATTTACTCTCCTGCTTCTATATGCAGATAATTTCCCTGGTAGAACAGGCATGCTTTGACACCTGCCTAATGGCCCCCAGAAACAGCGGTTCGGATTGGTGAGATGATATGCTAATGAGGGTGCAGTGGGAGAATTTCTGGGACTGACCAGATGCTAGGGAAAGGGGGCTAGAGATTTGGAAGAGTCACCTAGTTCAGACCTCAAGAAGGACCACAGCAATGTGTTTAGTGGACAAGTCCATCGGAGTAAACTTCATGGGCTCAGGGTCCACTTTTTAATGGACATCTCCATCCAGGAATGTTTCCAGCCATGGGTCTATGAACTGGGTCCTTTTACCTCCCCTTCTTCCTCTCCTCTCAGATCTTGTGCAATCAGCATCCCCTAGCACCTGTAAATTGACATGGCTCCAAATTGGTTTACTAATTTCATTTAATCAGTTCTTAATTTCAACCCCTGATTTCTTTTCTTTTCTTCCTTATTTTTTCCTTCTTTTCTTTCTTTTCCTTCCTTCCTTCCTCTCTTTCTTCCTTTCTCTCTTTCTCTCTTCCTTTCTTCCTTCCTTCCCTTCTTTATTTATTTTTCTCTCTCTTTCTTTCTCTCTCTTTCTTTCTTTGTTTCTTGCTTGCTTGCTTTTCCATACTATATTGCTAATTCACATCCAAGGACAATAGGAAATGGGACCCCCTTTGATGACTCAACTGCAGGATACTGGGAGAGACTGGATTTCCTGCAGATAAGAAGAACCCTTAGGTCAGGGGCCCCTGAACACAAAGACCCAGCTGACCACCCATAACCTGTTTCCTCATTCCCTGTTTATCTCTCCACACCTGTCCAAAGCCCCAGGTCCTCAGTAACACTTCCTGAGTTCTCCTTGACTGAAAACTCTGCCCTTGCTCTCTTCCCCCACTTTGCCCTCCCCTCTATCCCCATCTTCTTGGTATGGAATGATAGGAAGTGTCTCTAACATCAGACTCTGCCTGAAGTGACAAAACCTTGTCCCCATCCAGGCCAGACAAACAGAGAAAAAATGAGACATCAAAGAGAACTCCATTAATGTAAGCACTTAACAAGTCTGCTAAAAAAACTGATGAAGTTGTGTGAAATTAATATCTACCATGAGGTTCTAATTTCTCCATTTGATCCTTTTCCTCCATAAGCCCTGATCCTTGAAAGGCGATTGTAGAAAACCACCTTTACACTATATTTATTCACAGAGAAGATACCTCAATTTTTAAAGATTTGCTCCCTTAAAATAAAGGGCTCCCAGGTACCCTAGAAATGCTGAAAATATCAAGTGGAAGCACACTTTATATGGGGCTTGATTGGCAGATTGCTAAATTTTACAGAACCAATATCGTAAATACTCTTACTTAGAATAGGACCATTAGAAAGCTCACTCAAATGGATCTGTGATGTCATTAATAGAGATATTTCCTGAAATGATGAAGATCACAGACTAAAATCCATCCATGCCTGCTCATCCTGTGCCATCCTAATCCAATTCTTTCCATAAATTCATCTCAGGAGCTCCACCCAATATGTTTTGGGCCTTTCTCATTTTCTCTTGACATCCTGAGGATACCAAAAGGCATACTTGCTGTCTGCAGGTTATCCCACATTTTCCCTTATATATTTTCTTGAAAAGTTCATAGAGTTGTACAGTAGCATTTGCTTCTGAGAGATCACAAGCCTTGTAAAATTTTAGTCTCTGAACTTTTGGAATAGTTAGTGGATAGGGCACCGGATTTGGAGTCAGGAAAACTTAGATTTGAGCATGCCTTATGACATTGTGTGATCACTGGCAATTCACTTGACATCTTTAAGTTTCAGTTTCCTCATCTGTAAAAATGAGGTGGAAAAAAATCAAATATAATGACCCTTTGGGGTCACCGTGAGACATATAGGATCACAGAGCTGGGATCAGAAGGGACCTCAAAGATCATCTAGTCCAACCCCCTCATTTATAGTTGGCCTAGGGAGGCTGTGACTTGTTCAAGGTCCCACAGAAAACATCACCTGCACCTAGATCCTCTCAGAAAAGCTAATGATTTTTCCACTACACCATCTCAATTGAAATAATGAATGTTGAGTTCTTTATAAGCCTAAAATCCTATATCTTAAATAAGTTTTTATTCTAACAGGGTATAGAGTTAGAAGTGTTTACTTTAACAGAAACCTCACTGCCCTTTCTTGGATGGCCTCCACTTTCATGTGGGTAGGACTTTCCATCTCCTCTTGACAGATTGAGAGGAGGGTGGGAAGTTGGAAATGACTTTTCTCTAAATATCTCTACTTCTTTCCTCAGTCAGAAGCAGGTGTGTAGAACATTGTATACAGTAACAGCAATAATGTAGAATGATCAACTGAGAATGACTTTGCTATTCTCAGATACACAAAGATCCAAGACAATTCTGAAGAATTCATGATGAAAAATGCTCTCCACCTCCAGAGAAAGAACTGATGGAGTCTGAATGCAGACTGAAGCAACTATTTCTCACTTTCTTCATTTTTTCAAGGGTTTTTTTTTTGGTCTGTGTTTTCTTTCACAACATATTAATGTGGAAATGGTTTGTATTATTGTATATGTATAATCTATATCAAATTGTTTATCATCTCAGGGAAGGAGGAACAGAATTTGGAACTCAAAATTTAAAAAAATGAATGTTAAAAATTGTTTTTATTGTTATATGATTTCTCCCATTCATTTTAATTCTCCTACACAGCATGACTATAGTGAAAATGTATTTAATAGGAATATATGTGTAGAACCTATGTAAAATTGTATGCCGTCTTGGGGAGAGAGGGGGGAGAAAGGGGAAAAAAATGTAAGTTATATGGTAGTGATTGTAGAACACTGAAAATAAATAAAATTAATTAATTAAAAAAGAATAAAATAATAGATATGTACTTAAAAAGTTGTTTTTATACATAATTGGCAAAAAAAATGTTTAAAAAGAAGCAGATGTGATCAGGGAACAAAGGAAGTTGTAAACTGAATCCTCCTCCTTGAGGTTTTCCCCCCGACCATTACAATTTTAAAACATTTGTGCTGCGGTTGGGGGGTAGTGATGAGGGGGAATCATAAGACCTAGGTTTATAAATTTATTGTTACACTGGGAGATTTCTAAAAATGTTAAAAATCAATAAAATTCTCCCTTGGACCTCAAATAGCATTTGATTTCTCTCTTTTCTTTGCTTATGATGTACAATGAGGTATACTCTGACCCTTTCTGTCAGAGCCAGGTTGCTACTTCTGCCTGAGTAACTGGAAGCATTGTGGGATGATCTCTACTGCCATTGGTTCAAGCCCCCTCACCAGTGACTAGCACTCTAGTTTCATTACTAATTTGTTTTAGCAAAGGAATGCTTACTTTAGAGATATGGCAAAGAGAAAACAAAAACATACCATCTTCTCCCCCCACCCCCACCTAAACACTTCTGGGACATAGTCTTCCCCACATCACTTCAGTTTCTTAGAAAATTAGGTTCAAAACTTAGCTCAATTCCTGCATAGCATTCATACCACCAAGTTCATGTCCTAAGATAGAATCAATTTGGAATGAGTCCCTGTGTTGGACTGGAGTCCTAAAAGTCACTCCCAAAGATCACTACTAGGCATCAATGTAGGGTTGGCTATAACTTGCCTCCTGGACTTCTGTGCTCCCAACTCATACTGAGTACTCCACTTCTTGTACCTAGAATGGAAAAAGTGAATGAACAGGTTCTAGGGAGCCATGCTGCCCTAGAGGGAATGAAGGCCCTGTAGCCTTTTCCTTTACTGCATGGTCTCTCACTAGACCAAGGAGTTATCATCTTGCTCCTCAAGACAAAAACAGAAGAAAGAGATGACCTAATTTGCTGAGGTCCTTTGGCAGGTGCCAGTGGTTCTAGCTACACAGACAATCAAAAAAGCTCTTCCCAACCATGTGACCAACCAGTCAGAACCAGTTACAGAACGTCCATGCCTCTCCAACCTCTTCCCTTATGTATTAATACAATTCTGTCAGGAATAATCTCCCCAGCATCCTCCACATGAAAAGAGGCTATCTGAGTAAACTGATGGGGTCTGCACTTGCACCAGACCCCCGGTAACACACATATCATTTTGCATTACAATTATTTCAATTCTATCTAAAAGCCTACTCTGTTCAAGACACAGGGGATACAAAAAACCAGAGGGAGAAGGAATTATTTCATTGACTTTTATTCGGTAGATTCTTAGGCATTGACCTATAATATCAACATTTCCCTTGGTAATCTCATTCATTATCTCATCTTCATGTGTGTGCTAGATGACCCTGTACTAGATTACCCACTACGTCTATATTTCCAGCTCTGACCTCTCTTCTGATCTCTAGATACAATCCACAGCTGCCAACAGGGAATCTCTGTGGTATCCTACTGGGACCTCAAAATTAAGATCAGGAATTGAAAGGTGATTGAGGAACAGGGGAAACTGCTCAAAAGATGTAAATAGATTCAGGATATCCCTCTGGTAGACCTCGTTCTCTTTAATCATTATCTTCCTTCACTCTAGCTTAGGGCTTCCTTCACATTGGGCAAAGGTTCCATAAATATTTGTTGGAGTCTTAATGGTTGAATACAAATACCTGCTTAGATATCAAATAGTCAAGCCTTATCTAAATGAGAGCAAATGGAAGATTGGGTTTAAAAGATAGTTGAATCTATTTCTTAATATTCTGCCTAGTTCTATCTTGTGCCTCTAGTCTTTGGGCAAGCTATCTCCCATGCCAGAAATGTACTGCCATCTTAGACTCCACTGTTTTCCAAGGTTCAGCTCAAGGGCCTACTGCAAGGGCCCTTTCCTTATTCTTAGTCACCTTCCCCCTAAAATTGCCTTATATTTACTTTGTGTATTTTTTGTACCTTTATGTGTGTATGCTACTCCTGGTAGAATATGTTCCTTGAAGGTAGCAATTATTTTCTTTGTGCCTATATGTCCAGTGGCCTACTATAGTGTCTGGCACAAGGAAAGCTTAATAAATAAAGCCCCCACCTAACTTTCAAATTGTTTTACACCCTTACTCCTCAACATGTACTTTTCAACCCAGTGACACTGGCCTCCTGGCTGGTCCATGAACAAGAAGGTCCACATTACTCTGGGGTCAAATGCTTCCTGAATAACAGGCATTTAGCTCACTGCTAGACCTGAGGCCAAGATACCACAGATATCACTTCCTAGAATCCAGGATTGTCTTCATCCTATGACAAGGGATTGGAGGAGAGCATTTGTACCAACGCAGCCTCAGGATGCCCCATGGAAATCAGCTCTCAAGGCAGAGGATAGCCAATGCTTTTTAGGATTCTCACTTGGTTTCTAATTAAATCAATTCTGATTTTTTGGTAGTCCCCAAGCCAAAGGTTCCATGCTTATTATAGTGGTTCTATGTTAATAGGAGATTGTGTAGAACTCTTAGAGCCCTCTAAAATCCTTCTGAGTGATCTATTTCTTTATGGAACATGGAAGATGGCTTTTGCATTGCGTGTGTGTGTGTGTGTGTGTGTGTGTGTGTGTGTGTGTGTGTGTGTATCCTTCCTTAGAAGCCAGAAGGCTCTATGAATTATTCTTTATCTGCCTCTCTTCTCAGGCTCAAGAAAGACCTTGAGGAAGTTAATGGATTTCCCAGTTCACTGTCTCATCTGTCCTGTGTTTCTCACCAAGGGAAAGGCTTTAACAGGTAAGCTTTGAAGTGTTGGAAGAATGGCAAAGTGCTGAGAATTCCTCAGGCTCATTAAATCCCTTAGAGATCCGGTGAAAGGGTATTTCCATACCTCACCTAAGGCAGTCAGGTGGCACTGGATGGAGTGCTGGACCAAGAGCCAGGAAGACTCAACTTCAAATGCGACCAGACATTTCTTAGCTGTGTTTTAATCTCAAGTTGCCTGTTTCCTAAATTGTAAAATGGGGATCATAACAGCACCTCCCTCATAGGGTTGTTTTGAGGATCAGATGAGGTAATGTTTGTAAAGCATTGAGCATGGTGCCTAGCACAGAGTAGGTGCTTAATAAATGCATATTCCCTTCCCATCCTCTACCCCACTACTGTGTTGGAGAGTTTTAGGAACAAAACATGGGTTCTGTCACCTCAGAATAAGAGGGTGGCTTAGTTACAGCTTGACAATGTGCGTTCAAGAGCACCTGATGACCTGCTCTGAATTATTTTTCTAGTAGAAGTGATGGGTTGCACTGAGCCATACATCTCTACTCCCTCAACTAGACTTCACTGCAAATTCTTAGCAATCATAGGAAAGAGTGTTCTGAATCACCAATAATAAAGGTTTCATCTCACACTCAGAACATTCGCAAAGACTGCAAAAGATAGAAATTGTCAATATTGGGGGGGGGGCACTGTAGGAAACCAGACATACTAATACATTGTGGGTTAAGTTATGAACTGGTTAGTCTTTCAGGAAAACAATTAGGAATTATGCTAAAAGAAAAGGATTAAAACGTATGTTCTTTGACCCAGACATTCCATTGCTGGGTATTTACCCCAAGGAGGTAAAAGACAGAAAGTTTCCTTATTTCAAAATATACATAGCAATGTTTTGTGGTAGTAAAGAACTGGAAGAGTAGCTAAGTGGTGGCTGAATGCATAGAATGTTGGCCCTGGAGTCAGGAAGATTCATCTTCCTGAGTTCAAATCTGGACTCTGACACTTACTAGCTGTGTGACCCTAGGCAAGTCACTTAAATATATTTCAACTCAGTTTCCTCATCTATAAAATGAGTTGGGGAAGGAAATGGCAAATCACTCTAGTATCTTTGCCAAGAAAACCCCAAATGAAGTCATGAAGAGTCAGACACAACTAAAACAACTAAACAGCAACAAGAAGAACTGGAAATAAAATAAGTGTTCATCAGTTGGGGAGTGGCTTAACAAATTGGTAGATGAATATAATGGAATATTATTATGCTGTTAAAAAGTTATGAATAGAAAGAATTCAGAGAAACAAGTGAAGACTTACATGAACTGATAGAGTGAATAAACTGATTCAGAACCAGGGAAACAATATGTACAATGACTATGACTAAGCACTGTATATTTGTTATGACCAGTACTGGCTCCAGGGCAGAGAAATGGAGAAATGCTTCTCTATTTTTATTTGGGAAGTTGGGGGAGGGAGGACTATAAGTATGGAAGATTGTAAATGTTATCCAAAAAAAATCATAGGATCATGGTGGTCATCTAGTATAATCCCACCATTTTACAAATGAGGAAATTAAAGCTCAGAAAGTTTCAGTGGCTTTTATAAAGTGATGAAGGTCAATGCATCAGTTATTTTTGCTTAACTGGTCTGTTTGTTGCAAAAGATATATATCTAAATGATTGTGATATACAAACAAGGACATAGATAAAACTTCAGTACATCCACTTAACAACCAGTTTTTGCTAAAAATGTACCTGTATTTTAGATATTTATATAAAAGAAAGATATCTGTATAAGGAAATGTACATGAGAGAGAAATCTTGGAAGAAGCCCAGAATAACGAAGATCTATTTTTTTGGTAAAGTGTCTGGCAAAATGAATGAACTCTTACAAAATCTAATCACCAGAAAAACAAACTCAAGGATACATAGGGAACAGGCTTAAGACCTTTACAAACTTAATTACAAAATGTTCCTAAAAGAAATAAAGAATGACTTAAAAATTGGAGAGATATTCAGTGCTCATGGTCGGGTCCTGCTAACATAAAAATAACAATAGTACTAAAATTAACTTACAGAGTAAATAACTTACAAACATTATTATTTTTAGTTTTCACATAAGAGAACTGATGCTTAAAGATAAAGTACTGTATGTATCCTGTATTTATCTGTGAACATGGTATTTCTATTATTAGAATATAAAATAGAGCAGGAACTATTCCCCTTTTGTATTTGTACCTAGTTCAGAATCTGCAGAAGGACTTTAATGAATACTTGCTGATTGACTGATTGATTGATTGATTGAAGTGACTTGCTCAGGGTCACATAGCAATGGTCAGAGCTAGAGCTTGAACCATTTTCTGATGCTGTAATGATTGCTTCCCTCATTCCAGACACTGTGTTTCTCAAGTTGCAGAGTTGGATAACTTGTTCATTAATGTCTTGACCTGTTTAGAATCAAATATCAGAAGCAGAAGAGCCTTTGGAAATTACATAGTCCATTTTCTTCATTTTATAGATCAGGAAACTGAAGTCTAGAGAAGGGGAAGGTTTGTTTCCTTTGGATCATCACACGGCTGGTTTATGGCAGAGCAGAGGCTACAGCCTCTATCTCCTGACAATGAGGCCCATACTTCTTCTACAACTCTGCACTGCCTTCTTTCCCCATATAAGACCATTCTGTACCAATATGGCATCCCTGTTATGGGGATTTTAAAACTTATTTAAAACTAAGCATCCTTTTAAGGATGAATTGATCTTAGCTTTTATTTTCTTAACTAACTAGACACAACTTTTTTTTCCTTTCCCATTGAACCTCCTTCTTCCCCCTTTTCTTGCTGCATAACTTCTTCTTAGGACTAGAGAAATTGGTTCATTTTGAAGAAGAGCAGTCCTTCAGTATACATCATGTTATATCATGGAAATTTAGGACTGAGTTAAAAGAGATGCCTCAGTCAAGGTTGTGCATCCTGTATGTGTTGGAGATGGGACTAGAACTCTGCTCTTCTTGATTCCAAAACTGACCACGTACCATACCATGTTTCTTCTTGAATTGAGTTGTACAGATGAAGAAATGCAGAGAGTTTGATTGACTTACTGAAAATCATACAACTGGTTAGTGGTAGAGTCAGGGTTAGAACTGAGGCATCCTTACCCTTAGTCTGGCACTATTTGCACTGTACAGTACTCATTTTCCAGTAAAAGGGAGAATATATAAAGTAGTCTATAGAATATCTGATATGCCTTGAAGAATGCCAAAAGACTCATACAAATATCTGATATGTCACTCTGTCTGAAATTTCACAACTGAAGTCACCCTTAAGGCACTGTCTCCTAAAGATTCCAGTTGCAACACACATTTTTATCTAGAGGAAGATGTTAATTTTAATACCCAATAAGGGTCAGAGCTATCAAAGTAAAGTTTCATGCGAAAATGGGCATGATAAAAGACAAAAATGATAAGGATTTAACAGAAGCAGAGGAGGTTAAGAAAAGGTGGCAAGAACAAACAAAAGAACTATACAAGAAAGATTTTAACATCACTGATAACTACAACGGTGTGGTTACTCACCTCCTGGAGGTTATACATCCTGGGGAATGAAGTCAAGTGGGCCTTAAGCTAACAATATGGTTTGTAGAGGTGATGGAATTTCAGCTGAGCTATTTAAAACCCTAAAAGATGATGCTATTAAAGTGCAGCACTCATAGGCCAACAAATTTGGAAAACACAACAGTGGCCACTGGATGGAAAAAGATCAATTTATGTCCCAATCCTAAAGAAGAACAATGCCAAGGAATATTCAAATTGCTAAACAATTGTGCTCATTTCATACAACTGCAAGGTTAAACTTAAGATTCTGCAAGCAAGGCTTTGCAAATATGTGAACCAAGAATTACCAGAAGAACAGGATGATTTTCAAAGAGGCAGAAGAATGAGAGACCAAATTGCCAACATTCACTGGATTGTGGACAAAGCAAGGGAGTTCCAGAAAAAAACATCTGCTTCACTGATTACACAAAAGCATTTCACTGTGTGGATCAGAACAAAAGGTGGCAAGTTTTCGAAGAGATGGAAGTACAAGATCAACTTACTTGCCTCCTTAGGAACCTGTGTGTAGGCCAAGAAGCAACAGTTAGAACCAAATATGTAACAACTGATTGTTTTAAGATTGGAAAAGAAGTAGGACAAGGTTGTATATTGTCACCTTGTTTATTTAACATATACACAGAGTACATCCTGAAAAGTGCCAAGATGGATGAACAAAATCCAGAATGAAGGTTCCCAAGAGAAATATCAACTATCTCAGATATGCAAACGATACACTTTCTGATGGCAGAAAGTGAAGAAAAATTAAAAGTCTTCTTGATGAAGGTGAAGGAGAAGAGTTTAAAAGCTGACGAGGTTTAACATAAAAAAAAGAAACAAACTAAGATCTTGAAAATTGGTCCTATCACTTCCTGGTAAACAGAGGGAAAAGAAATGGAAGCAGTGTCAGATTTTATATTCTTGGGTTCAAAGATCACTGCTGACAGAAACAATAGCCAAGAAATTGAAAGCTACTTGCTCCTTGGAAGGAAAGCTATGGCAAATCTGAACAGCATAGTAAAAAGCAGAGACTTCACCTTGCTGACTAAGGTTAGTATAGTCAAAGCTATCATTTTTCTATTAAAAAGCTATCATTTTTCTACATTATTATGTAGGACTATGAGGGTTAGACTATAAGGAAAGCTGAGTGCTGCAAAACTGATGGATTGAAATTATGTGCTGGAGAAGATTTTTGAGAGTCCCTTACACAGCAAGAAGACAAAATCAGTCAATATTTAAAGAAATTAACTCAGACTATTCATTGGAAGATCAAATATTGAAGCTGAAGCTTAAATACTTTGTCCATGTAATGAGAAGATGGAACTCACTGGAAAAGACCTGATGTTGGGAAAGAATAAAGATAAAAGGAAAAGGGGATGGGAGAGAATGAGGTGGATGGAGAGTATCATGGAAACAATGAACATGAGCTTGAACAGACTTCAGGAGATAGTGAAAGAGAGAAGGGCTTGGCATGTGTAATGTTAATGGGATAATAAGATCTTCCCTGGCCATTAACAGGCTTCATGTGCAGCCCATTGGGAGAGGGACTTGCCTAAAGAGGAGCTTGCTTGGGAGGAAGCTTGCTTGTAGGGAGGTTTCCACACCTTTTGGTATTAAGTTGATTAGGCACAGAATTATGAGGATTGTGATGCCTTCTGGCTCTGAGAAGTGTATATATACTCTGAGTTGATATTTTGCTTTGGGGGCTCACTTACAAGAAGGACCTTATGATTCCCTGGTCAAGACTCTGTGCAGCCATATTTCAGACCCCCTGACTGCTCATTTGTAAAGGCTCTCTCAATCCAATGGTGTATGCATAAATGTATAGCAATATTGCTTTGATTCAGGCAGTCAGAGTCTGTTGGTCTTTATGCTAATTTCTCTGCTTGTATTTTCTCTGATGTTCAGGATGCTGACTTTTCCCGTGAACTAGTGAATATAATGAAAGAAGATTATTGACCCCTTAAAAGTTGCTTTCCCTTATAAAGCAGATCAAAAGAACCTGTGCTAGCAGGCCATCCTAGTTATGTTAGGGTGCTTGCTGTTATAGCATGCTATGGTTCAGATTGTTATGAAGAGTCAGACACAACTGAGCAATAACAAAGGGTCAGCACTGACAAATTATTCAGATTAACTTGCTTTCACCTAGTATAGAGCAGGAAAATGAAGAAATGAGAGGTAATTTAGGAAAGTTTGAATGGAGTGAAGAAAAGGAAAACTTCTAATTTGGAGTGATGCCCTTTGAAGATAAACACAAAATGGGAGAGGCACAACAATGGGGAACCTGGGCAGGAAGTTACAGGGAAAAAGACACAAATGACTAACTATACCTACTTCACAGGCCCTAAGCTCTTCCCTTTCCAGCATTGTCCTCATGATGTTTTGGGGTACAGATGATATCCACCTTCTCCACAGGCCTGACCTAGTATAAAGCTGAATAATGACTATTAGGGAAAGCTACAAAGCACTATATAAATTGTAAAGAGAATAGAAGTCTTCAATGATGTGTTTTTGTATTGACCAAGGAGTAAGAATTCATCCCAGGATAACACAATTACAAAAAATTTATGCTGAAGAGCTATAGAATGAGCATTTGGGTGAAAAATAGAATCCTTCCCTTACCCTTTTATGGATTAGCTAAGTGGTTCAGTAGATAGAGCATCTGGCTTGGAGAAAGGAAGACTCATCTTTCTGAGCTCAGATCTGGCCTCAGATATTTACTACTTTTGTGACCCTGGGCAAGTCACTTAACCCTGGTTGTCTCAGTTTCCTCACTAAAATGATATGGAGAAGAAATGGCAAATCTCTCCAGTATCTTTGCCAACAAAACACCAAATGGGATCACAGAGAGTTGGACACAATTGAAAAATGCTCAGGCAACAACAATTTATCCTTTTATAATGTGTTTTGAATGTTGGGACTCGTATAACAAAAATATCCAGAATTCATAGGGCATTCTTACATAGATCATTTAATGTACGTGATACAGGTATGGAATTCGCTTTTGCTCAGTGTTGTGGGATCATTTCAGAGGTGAATCCTCAGAACAGTGTTTACTTTGGCTTTACAAATGGTCATGAATCCATGTGTTGGGACAGGTAAGCAGTAAATGATGCTAATTCTATTGTTTCCCTTCCTAAATAACACAGACTGGCGAGAGAACCAGTGAGTTAGTCACTATAGTGGGCTGTGCCATTTTGGGTACCGATCTATTTGTCGATTTATTTATCCTGCAGACTTAACACCCTTTGAGGAATTTGAGTAACATGGGATGTCTCAGAGGTGAATGATAACAAAAAAAGACAGGATTCCTTGATACACAGGCAAGCAGATGTCCCATGAAATTATAGAAAACTGCTCAAGACCCAGAGGAAAAATAATGTGATGTAGCAGAAAGAGCCCTGTCCAGGGGGATCATGACACTTGAATTTCAAATTGGACATTCTCTGTCTAAATGTCTTCATCTTTATAATGGAAAGGAAGAGATGCACCCAGACACTCAGGAGTGGCTGTTGGGCTGATGTTAGAGTCAAGAAGACCTGAGTTCAAGTGTCACATATGACACATACTAGCTGTGTGACTTTGAGGAAATAACTTAATCTCTTAGTGCCCTTAGGCAATACTGTAAAATTATTAGGTTGGAGAAAAAGTGACAGTCTGCATTGGTAGAGGGTAAAGGTAATTCCTCATCCAGAGTAATCATAAGTGTGGAAAAGAGTGAGGGAAGAAAACAAAAAAGGGAAAGAAGGAAAAAAAAGGAAGGATAGAAGAAAGGAAGGAGGGAGGGAAGGAAAGAAGGAAAAGAAAAAAGGGAAAGAGAAAAAGAAGAAAGGGAAGGAGGAAGGGAAAGAGGAAAGGAAGGGTGGAAGGAAGGAAAGAGGAAAAGATGGAAGGAAGGAGAAAAGGAAGAAAGAGAAGTGGCGAAGGAAAGAAGGAAGGACAAGAAATCCTTAACTGTGTGAAAAGTCCTGTTTTTCGGGAAGAATCAGATAATTTTTTGAAAGGGTTCTGAAAAGTATAAAACACTACACAAATTTCAAGGATTAAACACAAAGGAATCTCCCTTTCATATGTTACTAGTGGGGAGCCAGTGAGGGTGGAATGGGTACATTTATTCATAAAAAGAAAAAAAAGCCTCCTTCGCTCTCCAAACTAAGCTCTTTACTAAATATTGTTTAATGTGATTCATAGCCTAAATTAGATATAGGCAAGAATGAAACAAGAAAAGAAGCTAGAGAACAAAAAGGAAACCCTAGCCTGCTGTTACACACCAGGAAACAGAGGCTGTAAAATATTCAAATAAAATTATGTTAATTCCCATTGGGTCTGGGAGGATGTAGTTCCACAGAGCCATCAGTAAAAGGTGACTCTGGGGGAGGGACTCAAAAGTCTATCACTGCCTAAAATTCAGCATTATGAGGACAGTTGCAGGAATACTGCCCTTAGAGATAATTATCCAGTCACTTAATCCTGATGTGAAAATTGTGCATAGATTTACCAAATATTAAATTGCCACAAAAGAGAGTACATTACAGTATCTAAGGCATTGAAGTCCTTTCTCCTTCCCAATACAAACCTTTCCAAGCCTCGCTCCTTTCTCTGTAGGTGCTCTTAGTGAGTGTGTGTGTGTGTGTGTGTGTGTGCATGTGCATGTATGTGTGAGAGCTTAAGCAACAGAGGAAAAAAATCAATAGCTTCTTGAATAGATGGAAATTGAGCTATGCCTAGGCCTATATGCATTGTTTGATAGCATCTTTCTGAGTGACAAAATCTAATAAATCAATTGCATTTCCCTAGCATAGCATTCATGCAGTTTATGAGAGTATAACTAGCTACTGGTAGGACTGTTATGTATGCATTTTTTTCTGAAAAGCCCCCTGTTGTCAGGAAGACAAAAACATGTTATCTGTATCATTACATGCAAGGGCACTGCCCCTCCTAATGAATTTCCTAATCTCCTTGTAATTGCTGGCACAGGTCAGGCACATTCTGTTTCTGATATCTGTGGCTGTGGCACACCTGCTCCTCCACAAGGGTGAGAAACGACTGTCTCATTTGGTGGTCTCTTTTTACTATACTTAGCGCTCTACCTCACCTTAATCCTTCTCCATTTTCCTCCTCCTCCTCTTCTCCTATCCTCCACCTTCTCCCCCATATTTCTTCTCTTTCCTGTCCTCCCCATCCCTCTTTGTGATCTTCCTTCCTCATCCTCCTCCCCATTTTCCTCTCCATCTTCCTCCCTCCTCCCCTTCTCTTTGAGTTGAAGTGGGAGTTCTTTTTCTCCCCAGGATCAGTCATTGTGTGGGCGGCTGCCTAGCTGCAGCTTTATATAGCTTTAGAAGGTCTACCTTTGAATTTTGACCGAGCTGCTTTCTGGAATCAGGGATAGAGTTTACATGGAGGACAGGACAGTGGTGCTGGGAAGGAGAATGGCCCATTTGAATGGCCTTGTGCTTTCCCAGCCAGAGAGGGTGATACAGAAGCACAAGGTGGTTGGCTCATTCTTGATTCATTTTATTTCAGTTCCCTGAAAGGGAAGGGAGAAGGAGAGGTACAGGGAAGGACAAGTGTCTGTGCGTCTTCATTAAGCTGCCTTGTGATTCGGAAGACCTGTGTAACATTTTATATCTGGAGCTGAGCTGAGAGAGATGGAAAATTACTCACTGGGTATTGTTGTATTTTTTTTTTCCTAATGACTCCAGTAAACCAAGGGGAAAAACACTCCAAATGAATGACTCATCTAAAGCCTATTTTTGCCATTTTATCTTGAGCAAGGAAAGATCTATTAAAGGATATGAATTTATTATTTAACATTTCTACAGGTCTGCGGATGTGTCAATTGAACCCAAATCAACAGCTACTCTATTTATACCACCTCCTTTTGGCAGAATCTGTCCCGGACTTAGATGGTTTGTTTTCCTTCTTCATATTTCAGTGAAGGGTCTGATAACCCAGAAAGTATGTTGAAAGGAAGAACCTGATCACCTTAGAAATTGTATACTGAAATAATATAGAGAGTGCACAAAAAGGGAAGGGGGGGATTGACTGACACCCAGAGGAATTCATAATAGCAAAGGAACATGTATTGAAAGAAAGACATTTAACTCTACTGCCTGCACACCCAAGGTGTTTGCTAGGGTCCTGGAGGATATCCAGCACAGAATTCAGGATTCCCTATCAATCCAAGCTGGGGTATGTGGGATGATGCAGGCTGTGTCATCTGATGTCAGTCTAGAGGCCATGCTAAAGGTGCACAAGGCACCACTACCTCTTCCCGCCCCTCCCCCACCCCATCTCCTTGTTAATTTTCTCTCCAGGTTCAAAGGCAGTAGAACAGGTGTATTCTGGAGTATATTGGGAATATGCTGTGTGACCCTGGGCAAGTTGCTTTCCTTCTCTGAACCTTGGACTCTTCAATTATAAAATAGGAATAATGATAAAACCTATCTCATTGTGCTGTTGTGTGTTAAATTTCTCCATTAGATTGTAAGCATTTTTAGGGCAAAGATTGTCTTTCTTGTTCATGTTTGTATTCTTGACTGAAGATGGCTCAGGAGGAGAAAGTGAGGTTGGTGACCTTGCACAACCCTCCCTCACTCAAAACAAAGTCAAGTGCAAGTCATGTCATCATTTCTGTGACATCATTGTTCTTCTTCAAAAACGAAGGATGAACACAACCTGTGAACAGACTGAGCTGCCTGACTGGGGACCTAGCTCATCCTCTTCCTTCTATCTCTCTCTCCCCTTCCTTTGGGGTTTGCTGGCTAGATGTCTTTCCTTCTTTTCTTCCTTCCTTCAGTGTTGTTCCCAAAACCTTAAAGAGAGTGCACTCTGAAGCCCATAGGTTCGACAAAAATAGGTCCCTGCACAAGCTCCACTTCATGGCTGGCTTACAATGATTATCAAAAGTAATAGTTTCTCTTTCCTTCCCAGTTTGATTTAACTACTTTTTCTTTTGCTCATTAAAAGGGTCATTCCCTGATTACTTCTTAAAGAGGCATATTCACTCAGTGGGTGTCGTCTCCCTCGAAGTGAGTATGTGAAAAGGCCTAGTCTAAAAAGGTCAAGGTCTCCTATTGCATCCTGGGCCATCTCCAGTCATCCTGATGAATATCTGGTCATTGGATCCAGATGACTCAGGAGGAGAAAGTGAGGCACAGCCCTCCCTCACTCAAAACAAAGTCAAGTGCAAGTCATGTCATCATTTCTCTGATGTCATGATCTACTTCGAAATCAAAGGACAAACACAACAACTTATATTCCTAGTGCTTAGCATAGTGCCTGGCACAGAGCAGGTGCTTAATAAATGTTTATTGACTGACTGAAATGACATAACATAGGTAAGCCAGTTTGTGAACCTTAGAGTTCTCTGTAATTGCTGGTTATTGTCTCCAAAAAATTGAAAACTCCTTAATCAGTTCAAGCTCTCATTTTCACCACTGAGATCCCTCCATCTTGACCACCTTCAACAATTCACTGTTAATAGTCATGTGCTTTATTAGATGTATGGAATAGTATGGAAAACAGGTATGTATGAAAACTGAAGATGAATCTTCCTTTCCCTCCTATTCCAACTTTCAGCTAGTGTGAGGAGCACAGAAGGGAAAGTTATTAAGATTTAAACATTTCCCCAGCACTATGCTCTAGGGCATCATCAGGAGAGAGGAAGAAGTCATGGACTGGATTTCTCTTGCTCTCATCCATCTCCTTTGCTAATTTGGCCTGATTTGCCTTGTAGTTACTTCCAGTCCCTTTCCTAGTTTCTGCTCTCCTCTCACCTCTCTCTCCCTGCCTACATTCCCTTTCCACAAAGAGAATTCAATTCACTCTCTGCTTTCCCTTGTTTCTAGTGCCTATCCATCTCATTGTATCAAGACATACATGGAGATACTTCTGCTCTACTCTCCTTCCTTCCTAATCTTGACCCTATCCTGCGCTTCACTTCAAAGTCTCTTCTTTTCCTGTCCTTTCAGGCCTTGCCAAACCCGGTCTATAGATTATCCCAACCATTTACCTCTTTGTCTCTTATTTACCTGTTGCTGAATAGAGCTAAAGGAAAGGATATAACTCTGTTGACTGGGTCCACAGTACGATGAAGTTATCTGATTTCAACTGGACCTTCAATGAAGCAAGATAATCCTTTTCCTTTTCTCTCTCACTCAGGGCAGTGTAACATTAACTATCACTTGGACTTCCCCTCCCCAGGGGCAGATGTGGTGACTCCACGAACAGGGCAGAGAGTACAAGTTTTTGCTTAGATAAGCCTGAGCCTCCATCTCCAACCCCTGGCTGTCTCTTGGTTTTGTAATTCTTTTGTTGAGTACAAGTGCCTGAACAGTGATCTGAAGAGAAGGACCTTTCCAGCTTGGGTGGTTTCATCTTAAGCTCAAAATCAACAGTCACCTCTTTTTCAGAGGAATTGACTCCTGGTGGGAGGATGAGCCTGAATGCTTGACTTGTCAGAAGATAGAGACCACTGAATTATCTCACAGACAAATCTGAGAATGAATAAGAAATATCTGTTCAGTTATCTCACAGGTCTCTTCCTCCCAGGAGGGTAAAATAGGAGTTATTGCTTATTGTTTCATATTTTAAGGACTTGTCAATATTCACTTATGAGATTTTCTGTTTTAAGCAGTACAGGAAACACATAGTTGTCTATACTTGATATCTATAACTTTTTAGAGAGTATCTTCTTAGAAGGGATTCTGTTTTAGGGATATCTTAGTCACAAGCCATTGCTAAGTTTCCAGCCTCCTCCCTGTGGCCATTATGCAACAGGACAAACCCTGTGAAGAAAGGGCCTGTTCTCCCTGTTACAACCACCACCATCACCAAATGGCAATCAGCTGCCACCAACAGGCCAGGACAGGTGAGCCAGCCTAGCTGGAGCAAGTCATCCAGAGGAAGAACTAGGAAGCAGCTTGTGTCAGGTGAGGCAAGTCATTGCCTTGACCATTACTTTCCCTTGGAGCCCATTGGAGTCAGCCCCTCAAGGAAACTCCCTGCCCCCAAACCACTGGCTCTGCTTCTTAGCCCAAGCCTTGAATCTATCATCCAGGACAATACTTGTAGAGACGCAGCCTGCAGTGCTATTAGCCTCCGCTTTCTGGTGCCCCTGCTTCCTCTGCAGCCACAGCTGCTGAAGACCTGCTAAAGACAATTCTCACCTCCAATGTCCTTGGCACTGACAAAATGGTTCAGTGATTTTATCAATGGAATTGGCACCAAAGGAGAGGAATGACCACCTGCTTTGTCTCCACCCTAAGGTTCACTCACTGAGTCTTACCATTCAACTTACAGCTAAAATCTCCTAATGTTTTGTTTTCCCCAATTAAAATGCGAATTCTTTGAGATAGAGAAATTGTTTTGCTTTTCTATTTGTAATCCAAAGTTTGGCACAGTAGTAAACATTTAATAAATGTCTTTTCATTCATTTATTTTTCCCTAGAGTTCTCTTCTGGTGTAGTGGTATAATGAGTTGAAGAACATGAGGAAAATCTGACTCCCTTCTTCATTTTGGATCAGGCACCCCTCGTGACTGAAGTGGATCTTCAGAACTAGAGTTTCTTTGTTGGCAGGGTAGCTAGGGATCCCCCTGGACAGCAGGTGAACACTAAGATGACTCAATTTGAGAAATACTTATTAAGTGCCTATTATGTGCAATGCATTGGGCTAGTCCAGGGGTGGAGAATCTGCAGCCCCAAGGCCACCTGTGGCTTTCTATGTCCTTGGGTGTGGCCTATTGACTGAGTCCAAGTTTTACAAGAACAAATCCTTTCATTAAGGGGGTCTGTGCTGTGAAGTCTGGATTCAGTTAAAGGGCCACATTTGAGGACCTGGAGGGCCACATGTGGCCTTAAGACTGCAAGTTCCCCATCCATGGGCTAGTCTCTTTGGACAAATGACAAAAAACAAAATAATTCTTGCCCCCAAGTACCTTACTTGGGGGGAGAGGAAAATGGTATATGACAATGGTTCAACACTTAACACAGATGAATAAATAAGGCAATCTGAGAAGGGAAAAGGCAAGAAAAAGAGAGGTTCAAGGAAGGTGTCACAGAGGAGTGGCATGTGTGTTGAGCCTTGAAAGGAAGGACAAGACTGAGGGGCAGAGAAAAGAAGAAGTGTAAACATCCCCTGCTGGGGGGACAGTTTGTTTGAATGGATGGCAGCAAGAGACGGAATGTCAAATTCAGGAAAGAGTTAGTTGAGTCCAGACTGGTTAGTAAAGTGCTAAACTTGGAGTCTAGAAGCCCCAGGTTCCAATCTCACCTTGGGCATTAGCTGTGTGATTACAAAGAAGTCACAACCTCTGTGTCTCCATTTTTCCTAGATCTAAAAGCCGGAAGTTTCAACTAAATAGTCTCTAAGATTTCTTCTAGCTCTAGAAATCTAGCCTCCTAGGAAGGAGGGAGGGAGGAATGGTACATGAGAGATAGATTGCTTAGATTAGGTGATCATTTCTAGGGTCATAGACCCAGAGGTGGAAGGGACCCCAGAAAGTCACTCAGTGACATCCCTTCATTTTACAGTTGAGAAAAATGAGGGCCATAGAGTTTAAGTGACTTGCCCAGAGTCATCTAGATAGAAAGTAGAAGAACTGAGATTTGAACTCAGGTCTCATGATTACAAGTTCAGTTCTCTAAGTCCAGCATTGTGGAAGACCTTAAAACCAGACTGAGAAATTTGTGTTTTAAACTAGAGGCAATGAGGAGCCACCAAAAGATTTTGAGAAGGGAAGTAGCATGGCCAGACTTATGTCTTCATAATAATAATAATAGCTAATATTTATATAGTACTTTAAGTTTTGTAATGTACTATATATACAGTGTGATTATATATATGTATTTACATATATATGTATGTATGTATGTATGTATGTATGTATATAGACACACACACATACGATACCAGGACTAGCACCTTTGGTACAAGGGCTTGCTGAACCCCTTTCAGGGCTGCCCATCCACCTTTGATGTCCACCTTTCACCCAGCTCTTACCTGTGACTCCAAGAAGTTGGAGCATGCCCAGTGGTCAAACCCAAGTAAACCATCTCAGCAGATGGACTAAATCAGGTTGAGGGTAACCCACAGGCGTCAAACCCATTGGTGAGTTAGGGAGATGTCTACTCCAAGCATATGAAGACTTTTCCCAGTAGAATGTGCAGATGAGAACCATTTGTTCCAATGGCTATGAAGGCAGCTATGAAGCAGCTGCTGTGGAGCACTGAGAGCTTAGTCAGATATCCAAGATGTCAACATCGTCCACTGCGTTCCAGGCCATTGCCAATCATCTTAACTTTGCCACTGGACTTTGGTGCCTCTAAAGGAGAGAGTGCATAAGTCAAGACATTACCCTGGGACATCATTGGTCTTCCTCAAAAACAAAGGACAAACAGCATCTACAAAATATACATACATTAATACATATGTTTGTATACACTCATATTTAAGTAGCTTTTTAGACAACGGGAAGAGAATTCTTGGAATACTATAACATTCCTAGCTCCTCAGTTAAATATATAGGTATTAAAAAGTTAAATTTAACCATCCACCCTAGAGAAACAGAGCAATGAGCACAGAGTTGAATAGGCAAAGAACATGAGGCAGGATCACATATAGGAAACTGGAGTGCTTTCAAGATCTTCAGCATACAAAGTGATAGATATAGAGGTCATCTCATCCAACCCCCTTAATTTTCACTTGAGGAAACTGAGGCACAGAGAGATTAAGTCTCTTGTCCAAGCTCATACAGGTATACATATCTAAGTGGGATTTTAATTCAGACCCCCTGACTCTGCCCCCCAACATTCTTTTCACTATTCCTTGCTGCCTCTGGTGGTAACCAGGCCAGGCCATGCTGAGTTTCCTGTATCAGATAAAATGGGGCATGTCACTGAAACGTGGCTTTTTCCAGGTGACAGACAATGCATCACTGGCCATACTCTCAAGCACCACCTGTACCTTCACACACACACACACACACACACACACACACACACACAGAGCCCTGAAGAGGAAGTGAGAACATTCCCTACTCCTCAAAGAAGTTTCCAGATTCTCACTTTGCTCCCATCAAGTCAGCAGTCTCTTCTCTTTTGAAGTTCATAGCATCATGACTGCTCCTTGCTGCAAAAGCCCATCTCTTCATCACGGATATTATCCTGGTGATGCCATATATTGGCAGATCATGGACCACTTTGGCCTCAGAGGAGCCTTGGTCCTCTACTGAGGGTTTGTGGAAGAAAGTAGATGAAAATCATACAGGAGGACAACCACTAGAGAGATCAAGGAGCAATAACTGGAAAGGACCTCAGAGCCCCTCCATTTTACAGATGAGGAAACTAAGGCCAGGAAGATCAGGTGAACTGACCAAGGCCACACAACTGCTAAGTGTCAGAGGTGGTAGTAGAGCCCAAGTTCTTTGACTCTAGGGTCTTTGCTCTTCCCACTATAATATGGAGCACTACCACCATGGCAAGAGATTTAGGATCC
The DNA here is from genome assembly GCA_023548195.1 of Bettongia penicillata ogilbyi. Lineage (NCBI taxonomy): Eukaryota > Metazoa > Chordata > Mammalia > Diprotodontia > Potoroidae > Bettongia > Bettongia penicillata. The sequence goes on along the minus strand of JAJHZJ010000162.1, from coordinate 6,757,627 downwards.
ATTTCATTGCAACAACAAAAAAAAAAATAGAGAGAATAAAACCATGCCTAGCAATAGGGAGATGTCAGTGCAAAAGAAATACTATGTTTGATTTAGTGAGTTACCCTGGATCAGGGCGTAATGGAAAAAAATATCGACTATGGATTCAGAAGACCTATGTTTGAATTCTAGCTGTTACTTATTACTTGTTGTAAGACCTTGGTTAAGTCTCTTCATATCCCTGAGCCTCTGTTTTGTCATCTGTAAAATGGGTACAATAGAACATGATCATAGAGGGTTTTTAAAAGAATCAAATGAAAAATGTATGTAAGTGTAAAAATGTAAAGCTCTTTGTGAGCATCTATAAATGAAAGCTATTATTGTCCATATCTTTACTGGTCCATTTCCTTATAATAGTGATCATTAGCAGCAGCAGTGAAGAACAGTGTGTGTGTGTGTGTGTGTGTGTGTGTGTGTGTGTGTGTGTGTTTGTCCTTCGTTGCCGAAGAAGACCATGCCATCACAGAAATAATGACATGACTTGCACTTGACTTTGTTTTGAGTGAGAGAAGGCTGTGCAGGTCACCAGCCTCACTTCTCCAGAGCCATCTGAATCCAGTGACCAGATATTCATCAGAATGACTGGAGATGATCCAGGATGAGGCAATTGGAGTTAAGTGACTTGTCCAAGATCACACAGCTAGTGAGTATCAAGTGTCTGAGGTGAGATTTGAACTCAGGACCTCCTGACTCCTGCACTGGTGCTCTATCCACTGTACCACCTAGCTGCCCCAGTGAAGAACAGTAATGTCCTAATGTGTGATTATTTTTCACCAATGTCCAATGATTACAATGAAACCTTTGTATAGATTTCCATCCCATGCTTTCCTCTATCCTCTGCCTTTTTCAAGTTTCTCTCTATTCCAATCCATTTTCTATATAGCGGCTAAAGCAATTTTCTTAAATTTCTCTCTCTGTCTCTGTCTATGTCTCAGTCTGTCTGTCTGTCTGTCTCTCTCTCTCTCTCAAACACACACACACACACACACACACACACACACACACATACACACACCATACTCAACAGATTCCAGTGTCTTCAGATTGCCTCTTTGTTGCTATTGTTCAGTCATTTTTAATCATATCTGCTCCTTCTGGAGTTTTCTTGGCAAAGATACTGGAATGGTTTGCCATTTTCTTTTCTTTTTCTTTTTTTTAATAAAAATTTATTTATTTAACTTTTTATATTCATTTTCACAAAATTTTGGGTTCCAAATTTTCTCCCCTTTTCTCCCCTCCCCCCACCCCAATACACCGAGCAATCTAATTTTCCCTATCTCCAATCTGCCCTCTCTTCTATCATCCCTCCCTTCTCTTGTCCCCATCTTCTCTTTTGTCCTGTAGGGCCAGATGACTTTCTATTCCTCATTAACTGTATGTCTTCTTTCCTAGTTGCAACAACAATACTAAACAGTTGTTCCTAAAACTTTGAGTTCCAAATTCTCTCCATCCCTCCCTCCCCAGCCATTCCCTTTGGGAAGGCAGGCAATTCAATATAGGCCATATCTGTGTAGTTTTGCAAATGACTTCCATAATAGTCGTGTTGTGTAAGACTAACTGAATTACCCTCCATCCTATCCTGCCCCTCATTGTTTCTATTCTGTCTTCTGATCCTGTCCCTCCCCGAGTGTGGACTTCAAATTGCTCCCTCCTCCCATTGCCCTCCCTTCCATCATTCACCACCCCTTGCTTATCTCCCTCTCCCCCACTTTCCTGTACTGTAAGATAAGTTTTCATACCAAAATGAGTGTGCATTTTATTCCTTCCTTTAGTCAAATGTGATGAGGGTAAACTTCTTGTTTTTTTTTTTTTCTCAGCTCTCCTCTTTTCCCCTCCACTAAAAAGTCTCCTGCTTGCCTCTTAAATGATATATAATTTACCCCATTCCATTTCACCCTCTTTCCTCCCCCTACCTTTCCCTCTCACCATTTACCTTAATTTCTTTTAAGATATGGTCCCATCCTATTCAATTCACTCTGTTCTCTCTGTCTCTGTATGTGCATGCATGTGTGTATGTGTGTGTGTGTGCACATGTGTACATGTGTGTGTATGTGTGTGTGTGATCCCACCAACTACCCAGATACTGAAAAGTTTTAAGAGTTACAAATATTGTCTTTCCATGTAGGAATGTAAACAGTTCACTTTTGGTAAGTCCCTTATGACTTCTCTTTGCTGTTTACTTTTTCATGCTTCTTCTCATTCTTGTGTTTGAAAGTCAAATTTTCTTTTCAGCTCTGGTCTTTTCATTGAGAATGCTTGAAAGTCCTCTGTTTCATTGAAAGACCATATTTTCCCCTGAAATATTATACTCAGTTTTGCTGGGTAGGTGATTCTTGGTTTGAGTCCTAGTTCCTTTGACTTCTGAAATATCCTATTCCATGCCCTTCGATCCCTTAATGTAGAAGCTGCTAGATCTTGAGTTATCCTGATTGTATTTCCACAGTACTGGAATTGTTTCTTTCCAGCTGCTTGCAAGATTTTCTCCTTGACCTGGGAAGTCTGGAATTTGGCCACAACATTCCTAGGAGTTTCTCTTTTTGGATCTCTTTCAGGCGGTGATCGATGGATTCCTTCAATACTTATTTTGCCCTCTGGTTGTAGAATGTCAGGGCAGTTTTCCTTGATAATTTCATGGAAGATGATGTCTAGGCTCTTTTTTTATCATGACTTTCAGGTAGTCCCATAATTTTTAAATTGTCTCTCCTGGATCTATTTTCCAGGTCAGTTGTTTTTCCCATGAGATATTTCACATTCTCTTCCATTTTTTCATTCTTTTGGTTTTGTTTTGTGATTTCTTGGTTTCTCAGAAAGTCATTAGACTCCATCTGTTCCATTCTAATTTTGAGAGAACTATTTACTTCATTGAGCTTTTGAACCTCTTTTTCCATTTAGCTAATTCTGCTTTTGAAAGCATTCTTCTCCTCATTGGCTTTTTGAACCTCTTTTGCCAATTGAGTGAGCCTATTTTTCAAGGTGTTATTTTCTTCAGCATTTTTTTGGGTCTCCTTTACCAAGGTATTGACCCGTTTTTCATACTTTTCTTGGATCTCTCTCATTTCTCTTCCCAGTTTTTCCTCCACCTGTCTAACTTGCTTTTCAAAATCCTTTTTGAGCTCTTCCAAGGCCTGAGCCCACCCAACATCCCCCTGGGATGTCTGGGATACAGAGGCCCCACCCTCCATGTCTTTCCCTGATGGTATGAATATTTTCTCATCATCAGAATTGAAAGGCGGGAACATTTGCACCTGCTCAAAGAAGCTCTCTATATTCTTATTTTTCTTCCCTTTTCTGGGCATTTTCCCAGCCAGTTACTTGACTTCTGAGATTCCTGTCCACCCCCACCTAGATTCGCCCAGCTAGTGCTTGGGGTCTGAGATTCAAATGGGCTTTCTGAGGCGGCTGTGGCTGCTATTCAATGTGAGCTTAAGTTCTGGTGCTGGGGTGGGGGCAGGGCCGCCTCCCAGGCTCAGTTCCCTCAGGGGCTTTATGCAGAGACCTTCCGTAATGGACCGGGTGGGGGCAGGGCCGTCTCCTAGGCTCAGCTCCCTCGGGGGCTTTATGCAGAGACCTGAACTTCTGCCTGCCTGCTCGGGGAGTCCCAGGCCGCTGCTGCTGCCTCCGCCACTTCCTGCCCCTGCCTCTGCCTCCGTCGCTTCCTCCCGAGGGGGCCCGAGCCACGGAGACACCCCGCTCCCCTCTTGGCCAGCCCAGACATCTCTCTCACTGACCTGTAGCGTCTGTGGGTGGAGGGACCTTCCCGGCTGCCGGAGGTTCCGTCCCTGAAGTCTGCTCAGATCTGCTCCTCTCAGCCGCGTGGTCAGGGCAGGGCAGGGGTGGACTCTGCTTTCCGGAGCGCGACGGACCCTGGGGACGGCTCTCCAGGGCTCTCTGGAATGGAAATCTCTTCCACTGTGTTTCTGCACACCCTGCAATGATCCAGAACTTGTGGGGAGCTCTTCTTACATTACATCCGTGGACTGTGGGTTTGGAGCTAGCATACGTGAGTCTTTCTACTCCACCATCTTGACTCCACCCCTGTTTGCCATTTTCTTCTCCATTGCATCTCCATCCTCTCCACAGATGAGGAACTGGGGCAAACAGGGTTAAGTGACTTGCCTAGGGTCACACAAGTAATAAGTGTCTGAGGCTGGATTTGAACTCAGGTCTTCCTGACATTCTAACCACTGCACCTTCTAGCTGCCCCATCATAGTACCTCTAGACTCAAATGTATATGGCTCCTCTGTTTGGCATTTAAAGTTCCTCATAATCTTTTCCTGCTTTCCAGTCTTACTATTTTCTACATGTTCTAATCTATCCTCTCTATTCAGTTGCCAAACTGATCTTCCTAAAGCTCAGGTTGGACAGTATCACTCCTTTATTTAATAAACTCCAGTGGCTCCCTATTGCTTTTAAAGTCCTTCATAATCTGAATCCTTTCTACTTTTTCTGTCTTCTTAATCCTAATCACCTCTGCCTTGCCTGTCCACTTTTTGCTCAGGTGACACTGACCTTCCTGTGGTCCATCAGATATGATGCTCCATCTCTGATGTCCATTCATGCCAGGAATGCTCTCCTTCCTCACCTTGTGCTTCTGAGAATTCCCACTTTCCTTCAGAACTCAGCTCTAGTGCCACTTTCTCATGTGAAGCCATTTCTAGTCTCTCCAGCCACTGGTGACCTCCCTCTCCCAGCTGGCTTCTACTCATTTAATATATGTGAATTATCTAGAATATATGATTGCTTTCAATTTTGTCTTTGTAACTCAGCACACAATGCCTAACATTAGGAGGTGCTTAATAAATGTTTGTTGGTTTATTGATCCACTGACCAAGGTAAGAATTAGGTCATGTATCATGATTCCCAGTTTACCATGGAAGAACCGGAGACATAACCTTTTAAACAAGTTAATCAATCAGTCATTGAGTGGAAATGAGAATTCAGGCTATTTAACAAGTCACCAAGTGTTTTTTCTACACCATATTCACCCTGCTTCTATAAACAAATCATTAGTCTACCTTTGTGGCATAAGATTAGCTTGATTGACTTTCTTATCTGTGGAACAGAGGTCAGTCATTCATAAACCATGGAGGAAAGTCCTTGGAAGTTTTCCATGTGGAGGTGTACTCTTCCCCCAGGCCTTATCCATTAGCTGAGCTGAGGTTAGGATTCAGCAGGATTGATTAGTGCTGAGTGGAGACTTCTCGTGTGTGTGGGAGTGGGACAGAGGTTTTTCAGAAATGATTCTGCAAAGGCAGGAGGGGGGATGATAGTCTGAGCAAACAGAGCAGAGGTCTTTGTCATGACTTGTAATGAGAAAAGTCAGAGGCAGTGGTATGGGCAGCCAGGACTAGAGGAACTGTATAGGTTTAATTCTAGAGGTATTATATATTATATATTTGCATATGTATATCCCTATATATAAATATATCTATATATGTAAATATATATATATATATATATATATTCATTCTGATGATTCAAAATTGCACCAGGATATTCATGGCCACCATAGGCACCGTGCATATCAGATTGGCTCTACAAGGACCTGTTGGGGAGCTAGGTGGCACAGAGGACAGAGTGTCTTCCTGGAGTCAGGAAGATTTGTTTTGGGGTAGATAGGTGATGCAGTGGATAGAGCACCAGGGCAGGAGTCAGGAGGACCTGAGTTCAAATCTCACCTCAGACACTTGACACTCATTAGCTGTGTGACCTTGGACAAGTTACTTAACCCCAACTGCCTCATCCTGATGAATATCTGGTCACTGGATTCAGATGGCTCTGGAGGAGAAGTGAGGCTGGTGACCTGAACAGCCCTCCCTCACTCAAAACAAAGTCAAGTGCAAGTCATGTCATTATTTTTCTGATGACATGGTCTTCTTTGGCAACAAAGGATAAACATACAAGGACCTACTGTGTGTTAGGTGCCAGGACAAATATGAAATAGTCTCCGCCCTCAAGGTGCTTATATTCTAGTACATCAGGTGGAAAACTTTCCCTCTCCTTTAAAGAAATGGCAGGACTTTTGGTTCCTTCTGTGGTCATAAAATGTGTGTGGTTGCATACAGGTTCTACTCAAATGATAAACACTGGGCTGATGTCGTTTTATGCCACTTTCCAGGGTGTCTACTTTAAAATGACTAATGGTCCTACTGTAGTGAGGATGGGCGAGTGCATGAGAGAACATTCATCAAACACTTTCTACTACTTGGATTCAGAGACTTAGAAATTCAATGTAACAGTATAAATATTAAAGACAAGATAATAATTTAAATCATAAGTAATATTTCCTAGTGCAGAATTTAACACTAGCATATATTAACATTCTCTAATTATTTCATATGTATGTCTTGTCTTCCCAAGGAGGTACCTTTTATGGCAAAGATGGTACCTTAAAAAAAATCTCTCCTATCCTTCTGTATTTAATAGGTAAAACTATTACTTTGCAATATACTTAACCTTTATCACATAACATGTATGCAATTGCTGTGGTCCTTGCAGCATTCCATATCTAATCTGTCCAGTGGGGGACTTCCATCAGAGTCATCCCTTCCTCATCCTTCCCCACTTGCTTGGATGGGGCCACTCATTAGACCCTTCATTCACTTTACTGAGACAAGCTTAGGGTTGAGTCAACAAAAGAGCACATCAGTGTTTAAAAGGACCAACTGTCTGTGCCGCTACTTCAGAGAGAACTGTAAAATCTCATTTTCATAAAAGCTGCTTGAAGCAGTTGAGACGGTGGACAACAGCCTGTGAAATGCCTCGCTTTGACTCCTCACTGATCCAAAGCTGAGTATCTCCAGAGATGGGCAAGTACTAAACTTCGGTGCTACATGAGCCATATCCTCATGACACTACCTAGCTAGAATACTTATTGTTTCACGAGTCCAGTACCAATACTCTTTGACACCGCATCGCCAATATATTTTTTTTATTTTACTGTTATTTACTAACCCTAAATGTGAGCATATATAATAAAAATAAGTAGCATTTATGGTAGCCCTTTAAGGTTTTTAAAACATTTTACAAATATTATCTGATCCTATCCTCACAACAACCCTGGAAGGCAGGGGTGCATTTATAATGCCCATTTTATAGATGAGGAAAGTGAAGCAAACAGAGGGTAAGTGATTTGCATAGGGTCAAAAAACTGCTGTGTCTCAAGATCAATCTGAACTCAGGTCTTCTCTTTGAATGAGGGTTAGGGAGGAGATCCCCTGTCCTGGAAGAAATGATAAACTACTCACTCACTACTGAGGTTGAGATTGGATCTTAAAGCCCCAGATGCCTCTTCTGCTTTGTGTTTCTTTCCTGAGCATGGGTGACTTGAGTCATGATCCTGAAGGGGACTTTCCGGTCTTAGAGGCAACTTTGTGAGTCTAAGATTGGAAGCCCCTGAGTACTTCAGTTTGTTATCAGTTGTACTATGGGAGGTGCCCTCTATATCTACAGTGGAATACCACTGGAGCTCTACTCAATGAATATTTTATCAGTATAACTAATTATTTCAGTATCTTGAAATATTCATTCTGTGATGATAGGGAAATCACATGTAGGAATCAATATGCAGTATATTATAAATCCCAGGAGAACAACAAACCCTAGACATAAACCCAAGCTAAGCTTTAAGTGATTCTTTCCAGGGCTCTCGGTTGGGGTTAGTAAAGAATCAGAACATGTGAGATACAATCAAATCTCTCTTTCTAGAGAGCAAGGCTTCTCCAAGATTGAACCCAGTGTTTGCGTATTATGGGTCCAGAGATGAGAATTCCTTGAGACCCACAGGGGCAAGTGTTCCAGGTTCCCTGGGTACAGCAGTATTTTACTTGTGCTGTATTACACATAAACATGCGTATATCTATATATGTAGATATACACACATACATACATGTGTGAGAATGCACACAAGTATGAACATACATATGTGCACTCATGTGTGGGTGCATATGTATATATTCAATTAAATTCAAGAAGCATTTATTAAGTCCTCATTCTGTACAAGGCACTGGGCTAGACTCTGGAGATCAAAAACAGATAAAAAATGAGTCTTTGTACCAAAGCTTCTCACAGTCTACTAGAAGGAAACAACATGTATACAGAGAAGTGAATACACTTGTACAAAAGAGTAATTTCCGGAATAGGATTGGGAGGTGGAGAGAAAACTAACAGTTGGAGAGGGTTCAGAAAAGGCTTCACACAGGAGGTGGAGCTAGAGATTGGGGTGAGGATGGAGTAAATTTCACAAAAGAAGATTTCATGACCTCCACTCAGTGTCTTTCCAACCCCCTTGATGTTAGACTTGGACATACCTTTCAGGACTACTCCTAAGTTGGTCAAAGGGTTAGCTAGGATCTGCCACTTAAATTTAATTAGGCACTTGGTTGGGATTAGTCACATTACCTAGGGCTATTAGCGGCAAGAATTAGTCATCATCCCTCCCCCTCCCCCAAAGCAGGTGAAGGGAGGGAAGGGGGGCATCCTAAGCAACTCATAAGTCATGCATGCCCTGGGATCTTACCTACCATTCTTTTAAGTAACTGTGTAAGGGAGAGAGCAGAGCTCAGAATTCTCTTAGCTCAATGCAGCTGTGTATTAAACTCACTTACTTTTTATTTTAATTGCTTCTATAATCAGGAAAGTTCAAGATTATTTAAAATGTTTGAGAAATCTAGCATAGGGTAATATGCACATTAGGGGAAAAAAGGTAATTTTGTGCTTTGCTGGATATTGAATGTCCCAGAGCTATGGTGAATATTTTATCAATATAAATAATTATTTCAGCATGCTGAAATATTCATGCTGTGGTGATAGGAAAATCTTGTATAGGAATCAATATACAATACATTCTAAATCCCAAGAGAATCAACAGAAAACAATGAAAAGGGAAATAAGCTAATGATTTCTATATTCAGTTGAAATTCTCCGTCCGGTTAACCTAAACTGATTTCTTGAAGTCTCTAAAGCCCCAGGAAGATGACACAGGCAAGCTTTTGTCTGCTAGCTTATCCATTTGCAAAGGTAATCCATGTTTTAAAACCTGGAAGCCTCTGAAATATGCATCAGGCTGGAGACTGGGGTGGAGATTGGCTTGAGGTCAATGCTTTCAATTTCTTCCAAGCTGAGTCTGAGGTTTCTGCTGAAGGCCATGAAATATCCATTCATTAACTGGTTCTTGGTGGCAAATATAATTAAGAGATGCCCATAGGCGGTAATGTTGTTAAGGGAAAAATATCTGCTGTGGTGTGTCTAAAGATGGAGCAAAATGAGCTGATCTTTTGACAAAAGTTGTATATTATCACAACTCTAAAATTGATAGAAACTTGATTTTATAACCTTGGCTTATAATAAAACAACAGTTCAGCTTGTGCAGTTTTTGATACTGATTTTGTGACCAGTAGATAAAATACTGAACTTGCAGTCTAGAAGATCTAGATTCAAATCCTACCTCATAATATAGCAAAGGCATGTGTATATATGCACATGCATATACCGGTGGATTACTTACCAATGGATTTAAGGACTGTGTGTTACTTTCACCCTGGTTTGGCCCATTTATCTAGAGGGTTTTACCAGGGTGTGGCCACTGTACATGCTCCAGCTTCCGGAGCCACAGGTGAGAGCCGAGTGCCAGGTGGACACCAGAGATGAATGAGCAGCCCTGGAAAGGGATTGGAAAGCCCTCACCCTAGAGGTGCTGGTCCTTCCTGAACATTCCATATTCTACCTCTGGGTAGAAGTACTTAGTGTGAAAGTAAGACCACACAATGTAGAAGAGTGGACAGGTATGAGGGGGCTAGGTTATGAAGGGCTTCAATGCCAGAGCATTTTGCATTTGATCCTGGAGTCAACAGGACGCCACTGGAGTCTACAATAGGGAGCGACTTGGTCAGACTCACGCTCTAGGAAAATCACTTTAGTGGCTGAATGGGGGCTCAGCTGGAGTGGGGAGAGAGCTGAGGCAGACAGGTCCACCAGCAGCTACTGCCTCCTCCTCAGCCTACTTGCCTCCAGTCTCTCTGCAAATTAATTTCCACACTACTGCCAAAAGAATATTTGTAAAGCATTAAATACGACTTCTGTGTTCATCTTCAGTGGCTCCCCACTGACTAAGATAAAGTACAAACTCCTTACTTTAGTATGTTAAACTCTCCACAATCTGACTCTAGGTGAACTTTCCAGATTTCATATCATTACTCTAATATACTAGTATTACTATATTATATCATATTACCATCCATATAACTTCACTCCCTAGGTTCCAAACAAGACTTACTGTTTGCTGTACATGATATCCCATCTTCCATCCCTCTGACCTGAACTTATTACTTCTTAGCTTCAAGGCCGGCTCTCTACTCCCGACTGCCTCTTGGGGCACAAAGGTAAAAATGAAACAGTCCCTTCCCCTCATTCTATTTGTGATGTTAACACAGAAGATCATGGGGGTAAAAAAGAACCAAAAACCCAACCAAAAGCATATGCCTTCCCCTACAAGTCATAGATGGGCTAAGGATCATTAAAAAGTAATATATTAAAATGTTAGTCTTTTTAATATTTTTGAAGAAATCATAGAGAAGCCAGGAACTATGTGCCCCTGATCCTTCTGGCCTGGTAATCTGGCAGAAGTAGGGAAAAGCAGCGGCTGAGCTGAGGAAAGCAGCCTTGAGAAGGTGTGAAGCGAATGGAAATAGCTTTCTAAGCAGAATGCCAAAGCCTGGGCCCCAGAGGATTACTTCAATTCACACTTTCTTGCTGCCACCAGTCTGTGCTTGACCCCAGAGACTCTGGGGATCACCCAGGAAACTCCTGGTCCAGGCATGGAAAACAACTTCTAACCCTTAATTCAACCAAAACATGATTAAGATGAAAATGCTGAACTAGAGACTGAAGGGAGGAAGTAAAGTTAAGAAAAAACAAAGTACAGAAGCGGAAGGCTGTCCAGTTTACCAACACCAAGAGATCTTAAACCTTATACCCAAATTTAACAAGCATTGCTTAACAGAAGAGAATTGCTGGATAGAGTGTTAGAGTAGGGAATAAGGTAGATCTGAGTTCAAATCTTGACCCTGATACTTATTTGTCCACGGGCAGGTCACAGAAGTCTCATAAAAAAGGGTGAGGCATGGAGAGATTCTTGACCACGTTGGAGGAGGAAGGATTCATAGGGATGAAATCATGTATCCTTGATATCTATTTAAGTAGTTGTGTTTAGCTCTGGGAATACAAAGGCACAACAAAGACCCTGCTTCTAAGAAGCTTTGAGAGAGAGAGAGAGAGGGGTGTGTGTGTGTGTGTGTGTGTGTGTGTGTGTGTGTGTGTGTGTGTGTGTGTGTGTGTGTGTGTGTGTGGTGAGGAATGAAGTGTACACAGATCACCATGATTCAAAAGGAAGTGAGGTAAGTACAAAGAGAGGTCCAGGAAACGTGCCAGAGAGAGAGAGAGAAGTCAAGGAAAGCTTCATGGAGGCAGCAGCTCTTGAGTTGGGCTTGGAAGAGCGAGGACTTCACTGGATACGAGATGGGTGACAGGAGTCCATTCTATGTCTGAGAACCGGCATGCACAGAGGCAGGAAAGATGGGAACAAAAATGAGGATAGCCAGCATGCTGATTAGCTAGAACTGAGGTGTCAAGGCATGCCCCAGAAAGAGCCCACAACCCTCCTCTGAATGTTTACTGAACTAGATTTAAATAGAGTTCCTATCTGATTTTATTGTGTGGATATATTAATTTTAAAAAAAGAAATATATAAACATGTGGGTTTTTCTAAGTCAATATGTGGCCCACAGAGATTGGTGGCCCCATTTCTATTTGAGTTTGACATTGATGTGCTAGAACATAGGACATGTAAAGGGGAGTGATGTGAGATAAGAGGTTGGAACCTGACTGTTGAGATCCTTGACTAACAGGAGCAGGGCTTTCTACTTTATTTCATGAGCAGCAAGGAACCACTGAATGTTTTTAAGCAGGGGTGTACAACAGGGTCAGAACTATGCTAAAATAGAGAAAGACTATACAAGTGGCAATGTGACAGACGTATGAGAGAGAAGACAGAAAAGATGCAAGATGACAAACTGAAAGGCAATTAAAAGAGTCTAGGTAGGAGATAGTGAATGAGGGTCTGAAGGAAGGTGGTTACAGTAAGAGAACAAGGATATGAGACACTTTGTAAAGGGAAAATGGGCAGGACTTAGTAATTGAATGGATATGGAGGATAAAAAGATAGATAAAGAAATTATTAAAGATTAACTACAGGCCAGCCAATATATTAAACACTGAGAATATAAATACAGGCAAGAAGAGACAATCCCTAACTTTAGGGAATTTACCTTCTAATGAGGGAAGCAGAGTTGGGAGAGAAATAAGCATGGATGATTTGTCCGTTTCCAGAAATGGTGATCCCAGGCAGACACTCATCAACTGAAAGGAGCAAGGGGCATCTCCAAGGAGAGAGGCAGCAGATATATGTAACAGAAAACTATTTCATTTGATCAATCAACCCATCAACATTTCTTAAGCATCTACTATGTTCTAGGAACTGCAATAAGCACTCTGAATTCAAAGACTAAAGTGAAATCTAGCAGTCCATGCTATCCCCACTCCCCTTTCTCTGTCTATAAACACACATACACATATATGTGTCTATATACGCATACATATATGGAGAGAGAGGGGAGTGGCCATGTATATGTGTAAGTATATATGAAGTAAATACAGGATAATTTCTCAGGGAAGGCATCGATCAGAACCTAGGGAATATAAAATGATCTCATACAGGACGCAGTGCCTGAGTTGAGCTTTGAAGGAAGTCAGGGATTCTAGGAAGTAGGGCTGAGGAGAGAGGGCATTCTAGGCATGAAGGATAGCTGATGCAAAGGCTCAGAGGTAGGAATGTGGAATACTGAGTGCATGAGGAAGAGCAGAAAGGACAGCTTGGCTGGACTGAAGAGTGCTGAAAGGAGAGATATAAAATAAACCTAGAAAGGTAGGTTGGGGTACCAGCCTTTCAGGGAGCCTCCAGGGCTTAGTGTCTGGCGCATAGTAAGTGCTTCATAAATGCTTGTTGACAAGACTTGATTTGCTGTCCTACTGCAAGGTAGGAAAGGACAAACAGGAGGAAGTTCAGGGAAACAAAGGAGGCTTGTATGAACTGATGAAGGAAGCAGAATCAGAAATGCAAGGTACACAATGACTACAGGAATATAAATGATACTACAGGACAACAAAAGGTAGATTTTGGTTCTCTCGGAACAGAGGAAGAAAAATGTATTGCTCTTGTCCAAGCAGAGAGGTGGGGGGGTGGGGGTGGAGCTAAGAGCCTCAGCTACCTTCCAGTTGTGTGACCTTGGGCCAGTCATTAATCTCTCTGTGCCTCAGTTTCCTTATCTGTAAAATGAGGATAACAACAGCATCTACCTAATAGGGTTGTTGTTAGGCTCAAATAAGATAATAAAAGCACTTTGTAAGCCTTAAAATATTATGTAAATGCTAGCAATTACTATTACTGTTCTTATTTTTATCTTGCATGTACACTTCCAGAAATACCTGTTTTTGAGTCGGTTTCATTTGACTGGTTTTCTTTGTTAACAAGGATTTGTGGGGGTGGCCAGGCACAAATAAGGCATAAAAATAAAAGATGTCAATAAAACTTTAAAAAAGCCCAATAAAATACAAAGAAGGGAGTTGGTTGGCTGGCCTCTAAGGTGTAGCTCAGCTAGTCTGTATCCACTCCCTGCCAAGGCCACCCCCTCTTTTTTTTTTTTTTTTTTTTGCTTGTTTCAAAGCTCAAGCTTCCTCTGGCACCTCCCACTAAGTGCGGCTTCCTAGCCTTCCCCATTCCCTAGGAGCTAGAATGACTGATGTTCCCCTGGGACCAATTAACATTTCACACCTTTCCTGGCTCTGCAGCTGGCTCCACCCTTTCCCTCTACTCCACCCCGCTTCTTTTCCCCCCTCTAAATTGCAGAGGCTGAGAAATCATCATTTGTTCAATTGCTTAGCAATTGGACTGCTCTCTTAGAATCAGATCCTACAGTTTTACAATATCTTGAATTCTCTAAATATGCAGTAATAATGGATAATTTCCACCCACGTGTAAGAGAGGGTCCTTTCATTCCTCGGGGAGTCTGTGAGAAGAAGAAAACCAGAGCATCTGGCTGCTAAAAGATAAGTAAGGCTCAGAGTGATTTTACCCAAGGCACAGTAGCAGTCCCAGCCAGAAAAGTAGGATTTTAAGGAAAGGCTTAAATTGGATGGTAACACACTGTTTAGGTATATTTGGAAAATCATCACTAAATGAAATTAAAATTTATTCTATTGAAAAATTCAAACCCAGCCTCACAAACTCTAGTCCTCACAAAGTATTTTTATTTTAAAGGCATTTAGACAAACAATAAAGCAAGAAATGTCCCTGTGGGACTCATTTTAATATCCCCTTCCAAATCTGACTTGGTAAAAAAAAAATTTGTAACTTCAAAACCTGCATATCTGGTTCTTCTCTAAGACCTCATTCCAGTTTACCTTCTTTTCTCCCTTTCAATAGTCTCTAGCTGAAAAGCTTTAGAAAGATAAGGGATTTTGCAACTACCTTGACAGGTAGCTTAGAGGTTATTTTTTAGAGGTGGTAGTTGAAGTCTAATTAATCAATCAATCACCAAACGTGTAATAAACTCCTACCATGAGCCACATAGAGATCAGAAACTGGACCTGTGATCTTATTGGTGGGTGGGGAACCTGCAGCCTCAAAGTCACATGTGGCTCTCTAGGTCAAAGGCTGCACTTGAGGACCTAGAGGGCCACATGTGGCCTGGAGGGAGAAGCTTCCCCACCCCTGGATAGATAGAGACTTCACAGAAGAGGAAAACTCCCTTCACCAAAGTAGATATGCAAGCTGCCTGGAACTCTCTGAATTTAAGTAGTTTGCTAAAGCTTATACAACTAGAAAGAAGCCATACTAGAGTCCTTTCACTAGACAACTGTGGCTACAAAAATAAAAATGAAACATTTTGCTCTCAAGGAGTTTATATTCAATTAGAGAGAATATATGTACATAATATGTACAGAGAATAAATAAACACAGAATAAGAGATAAAGACTCCAGGAAGACAAAACACCTTCTTTAAAATTTATGAGTTTTATGAATTTATAAATTTATGAACTTTATGAGAGAGAAATTATTTAGAGCAGGTTGAATGACTTGCCTGGGGGTCTTGGAGTTAGTTTATGTTAAAAGCAGAATTTGAACTCAGTTTTTTCTGGCTTCCTTTGTACCATGGAGGCCTCTTACAGGTTAAATACAAAATACCAAAATATTTAAGATAGTTCATGTTTATTTATATTTAAGGTTGTTTATGAGAAAGAGCACTACTAGTCTGGGGGAATCAGGAAAAGCACTGTGAATGGAATGAGGAATTCTGTAAGGTGACAGGAGGGTGTGTTTTCCAGGCAAGAGGTAATGAATGGCCAGTGCAAAGTCATAGAGATGGAAGGTGGGCCCCACATTGGTGAAATTTGCTCAAGGTCATCCAGGCAGTAATTGACATGCTGGGATGGTAAATCAGGTCTTCTGAATCAGAGCTTTGTGTTTCTTTTTTCACTAGATCACGATGATTGTCAGAACAGATAATCCCTGCCCATAATTTTGTTACCAAGGGAGGTTCACCATACTAAGAAATAGTTGAATTTGCTTATATTTGTGTGCTTTCAATTATAGTTTACCTTCAAATGTTCCACCATTAGTTATACTTCAAAGTCCATATTACAGTCAAGTTTGGGTTAACTAATTCTCCAGCAGCTGTTTACTACAGCCCCAGCACTGTGCTAGATTCTGCAGAACCCCAAAAGTAGTAATAGATTTTCTTAACAGAAGCCATTTGGACACCTCCCTACTGAAAGTATGCTCTAGAATAGTGCCATCACACTCTATAAGTGGAGATGGATTCCTTGCAGCATATTGACTTAGGGCACCACAAATTAACATTACTTTTATTTATTTTGTTAAACATTTTCCAGTCACCTTTTAATCTGGTTCTGGCTCTACTTGGGAGTGTTACAGATGCATGAAGTTCCTTCCATACCCCCTACTTTTCCACCTCTGCTCTAGATCAAAGGACACAATGTTATTGATTCTTGATTCACTAGAGAGGTTTGCTGATCTATGACTACAAAATCACAGAATTTCAAAAGTGGAAAGGAACTTAGAATCTGCCTACTCCAACCCTTACTTCCTCATACCATACCCAGGTCTGAAGCCTTCCATGGACAGAACGTTTTCCTGAGACAAACCAATGCTACTCCTAGACAGTTCTTAATATGTTAGGAAGCATTCCTTATCACTATATTAAATGTGACTCTCTGCAGCTTCCATTTACACCAAGCAAAACAAGGCTAATTCCTCTTCCATGTGATAGATCTTCAAATACTTGAAGATAGCTATTAGGTCTTTGCTAAGTTTTCTTTTCTTCAGGGTAGCCACACCAAGTTGTATATCTGATATCATAGGACTAGCCTAATTAGGTTCAGAAAAGCTTCTGGATTGGCTCCAAAGGGACAAATCGGTGATGCTGTGGTTAGAGCACTGATCTTAGAGTCAGGAAGACATGAGTTTTAGTCCAGCCTCAGATACTTACTAGCTGTATGACCCTAAGCAAGTCACTTCACATCTGTTTGCCTTGATTTCCTCATCTATAAAATGGGGATAATAACAGCATCTACCCCCCAGGGTTGTTGTGGAGATAAAATGGAGATAATATCTGTAAAGAGTTTTGAAAACCTTAAAATGCTATATAAACACTAGCTCTTATCATTATTTGGTCATACAGTCTTCAAGATCATCTGCAAAGCTGCTAAGGAATTTCAATCGGTGCTGTCAAAAGGAATGTTTACACTGTATAGACCTGGGGCTAAACACTTTGGACAAGTCAGCCTCTCTAGGGCTCGATTTTGTCATCCTTAGAATTAAGGAATTAATCTCAAAGGTTCCTTTTAGCTTTCTGTCTATGATCCCAACGGCTCCCTTCCACACTTTAGGTCTTTCTGATTTAATGGATATGGGTATTCCCAAAACAGATGCAGATTACGACCCCTCTATGGCTTGGCAGAAAGTTTTAAAGAGTTGTAAGGCCAAAAAGTTAATCACTTTTTGGCCAACTTGATGATAAGCCTCTTCTAATTTATCTGGTCCTTGGGTGACATACATGTTATGCACTGCCAAGACAATACTCAAGGCCTTTCCACTTGGCAGAATTTGCTCATGTTTGCACTCTATTGACATGGCCTTCAAGAACCTGGGGTAATATCTGTGACATGATGAGGCACTGGAATAAAGTTAAATAAATAGTAACTAAAATAATCTCAAATATGCTGAAGAACATTAAACATACATCTGGGTGTCTTGGCCCAGTTGGCGGGGGTGAGGGGGTAAAATGTCATTGGAGTAGGGGAGGGACCTCTCAATTTAAGCAGGGAACTAAATGATAGGAGTAAGGTCTGGAGAGATAAGATCTGCTTGTAGAGTTCAAGTCTTAGAAAAAATCAGCAACTCTGGAATATGCATTTCTTTGTCCCCAGAAGCTCTTGGAAGACAGCTATCGTTAGATTAGTCATTGCCTTCTCCTTCCCCAGTCTCTCCTCATTCTCTTTTCCAGTGATATAAATGAACCAGGAGAAAGGAATTGTGGAGCTTACCCTATAACCCCTCCCTTTCCCAAGTCACTGAAATCAAGTTTACCTTCAGTATCTGCCCTAATACATGTAGCTCCTAGAACTACCACCTTCTGAAAAGGGGTAGGGATCAGCTGCAGACAGAACAACATAGAATGATGAAAGGGAACTTAAAAGTGAGCAGCACTTGGGGACATCTATTGAGAGCTGATGGAAGTACAAGATATAGGAAGAATAATATTGCACATCCAGGGAAAGGAGGAGCCATGGAGGAAAGTACTGAGGTAGAGGAGCAATGTTGCAAGTGGCTGAAACTATATAGGGCTCTGGGGGGAAACCTGCTGACAGATGAGTATTATAATTCTCTGTGGTTCTGATAGATGCTCTACTAATTTCCTTACCTTATAAATAAACTTGTTAATGCTTTGAGCCTTGTGAACCTATGTGCTTGTAAGAGAAGCCAGTTAAACGTAGAGAGTGGTATTGAGAATCTAGTGTGACACACTGAAGTTCCCAGGTTATTTTAGTAGGGGAATTAAAGAAATGAAAAGACCATTGAAGTGTATTCAGGATGAAGGCTAAGACACTAGAGTTACAAAGGTATAATCAACAAATCTGCACAACACTGGAATCAAGAAGTTCTCAGTTTAAATTCTAATTTGAACTGCTTATTATCTGTGTTACCTTGGATCAGTCAGTCAGCCAACAAACATTTATTAAGTGTTGACTTCATTCCAGGCACTGGGCTAAGTTTTGGGGATACAAAGAAAGGCAAAAGATATTCCCTGCCCTTAGGAGGCTCACATTCTAATGGATCAAATGAGATAAAATGGTGAACACTTTGAAATTCTGCAATGGTGTTAATGCTAGAGGGATGCTGAAGGAGGCCCAGATTAGAGTGTTTGAACTGGGAATGAGTGAATCTGAGAGGCACTAGTAACA
Source organism: Bettongia penicillata ogilbyi (assembly GCA_023548195.1). Lineage (NCBI taxonomy): Eukaryota > Metazoa > Chordata > Mammalia > Diprotodontia > Potoroidae > Bettongia > Bettongia penicillata. The sequence goes on along the minus strand of JAJHZJ010000162.1, from coordinate 6,738,990 downwards.
AAGAAATGACAATTCTCATAGGAAGTAAGGGAAAGGGAGACATCAAAGATGACTTGGGTTCTTAGCTTTGCAGAGAGTGAAGGCTATAAGTATCATTCCCTGAGTCTTAGAGAAGTTAAATCAGTTCTCCAGGATCATACAGCCATAAAATGTCAGAGCCAGAACCAGCAATCAGATCTTTGGGCTCCAAGCTTACCCTACCCTTGCACCACCCTGGCACGATGATGTTTTTGAAAGAGACAGGAGATTTTCAAAGATAGATTGCTCTGGGAAAGAGAGAATAGGAGAGATAATGAGTTTGGTTTTGGATATTTGGGGATTAGTGTGATGGTGGAGATTGAAAATACAATATCTTAGTAGAAGTGAGAGGTAAGGGCTGGAAGTGAATATTTTAGAATCATCTGTAAGTTAAAGCCATACAATGTCTCAAAGATCTGCTCCAAAATGGCTAGTTGACATCTTTTCCAATTCTAGAAAAGTATCTATTTTATCTTACTTGAGAAGATATTGTCCATCCCTCTAGTCAGTAGGCATTTAATAAGCACCTATTATGTGTCAGGCATTGTACTAAACACTAGCAGTACAAGGAAAGGCAAAAACAATCACAGTCTAATGGGAGAGAAAACATGCCAACAATGATGTACATACAAGGCAGAGACAGAATAAATGGAAGGTAATCTCAGAAGGGAGGAACTAGCATCCATTAACAATTAGTACTTACTATGTAGAGATCATTGTACTATTACTGGAGGAGATACAAAGTCTAGACAAGAAAGAGTTCTTACCCTCGTTGGTACTTGTCTAATAAGAAGGAAAGGAAGAAAGATAACATTCATTCTGTCAATAAGCATTTATTAAACAACTATTGTATAGGAGCACTGTGCTAAACTTTTCACCAATATTATCTCACTTGACTCTCATAACAACCCTGGGAGGTAGGTGCTACTGTATCTGAGGGGGATGGGGAGAAGCTAAAGAAATGAAAAGTATATCCAGAGTATTCCCTGAAGTGTGTCCAGGATGACTGAGGTGAGCAGAGGTCGAGACTTACTTAGGTTCACATGGCTGGTAAACATCTAAGGCTCAATTAGAACTTGAGTCTTCCTGACTCCAGGCCTACCACTGTATCCAACGGTACCATATAGCTGCCTCTGCAGGAGGGGGTGGAGGGGAAGAAGGAGTTACAAACACAGGTTTTTAGAATGCACAATTAGGAGAGTCCCTCGACTTTTTTAGATGAGTCCTTGTCTATTCACAAAAGTTAACCTGATCAACTCAGGGGTCATTCTTGTTTCTGGTGATTAGGGAACATCAGCTTATTATATCAGTATTATGAATACTGGTTTCAGTTTTCTATCATAGTTTTAATGTTATTACACTGTATCTGTATTATAAATCAGCTATTATAAATATCAATATTGGGAAATACATCTGGGTCTATTTGCTGTTCCCTGAACCCAGTAACTATGCCATTTCCCACCTTCATTCCTTCTCACTGGCTGTCCCTCATGCCTGGGATGCTCCCCTTCTTCCTTTCAACCTTTTAGAATCCCAAGCTGCCCTCCAGGCTCAGCTCATGCACCATCTCCTCCTTTTGCAAGGCCTTCCTGATCCCCTTGGGCTTTAATGTTCTATCCCTTTCCTTTCTCTTCAAATTGTCCTGTATATGTGTGTGTGTGTGTATTTATATATGTTTATATGTTCACATGTCTCAGTAGAATGTGAACTCCTGGAGGGCAGGGATTATTTTTTCTTTGTATTCCTAGGCACAGGAATAGGTGGCACAGTAGATGGCTTGCCAGTCCTGAAGTCAAGAAGACTCATCTTCCTGAGTTCAAATCTGGCCTCAGAAACTTTCTAGCTGTGTGACCTTGGGCAAGTCACTTAACCCTGTTTGCCTCAGTTCTCAACTATAAAAAAGAGCTGGAGAAGGAAATGGCAAAACACTCCACTATCTCTGCCAAGAAAACCCCAAATGGGTCATAGAGAGTGGGACATAACTTGGTGGCAGTGCCTTCCATACAGTAAGCTCTTAATAAATGCTTGTTGTTTTGGGTTTATAGAGACTGATCCAAATAAGAAAGTGACATGGGGCCTAGGGCCGCCCCCAACCCCCAAATCCAGTAGAGGCAGAAAAGTCAGCTTTCTCTGAGCTTCCCTTTCACCTGAGGCTGCATCTTGGGAACTTATTCCAGGAAGTGTATAAACGAAAGGGGTTTTTCAAGTTGTCATCAGAAACCAGTTGGCAGAAACGTGCCCTGGATGCACAGAAGGCAGGAACAGGAAGTGATGACTATGATTTTTTAAAAGCCAAGTGGGTCCTTCCCTTCACATCTCCTCCCCCACCTTCTACTTCTTCCTTCCACGCTCCTATGCTGTGTAGAAGGAGTCAGGTAAGAGCTATCTCCCAAGCACATCTGCCCATTATATTTCTCTGCCCCACAATCCTTATCCCCGCCCAAATTTCAAAGAATATCCTCCCTCTGAGCCACATACACACACACACACACACACACACACACACACACACGCACACACGCACACACGCACACACGCACACACCCTTGCCTTCTCTTTCAGCACCTAAGACAATTCCCTCAAAGGCTCTCTCCTCCAACATGCCCTCGCCTACCCTCACACATTTAGTGTGGTTAGCAATACAACAGGCACACAGTTGAACACATGGCAAACTGGTTAGACCCAGAGGGACTTCCCAAACTGGTTTGCTTTAACTTGCCTCTGTCACGCATTATGAATGGAACTCTTGCCTCCAGGTTAATCTACAAAAGCCATTTTCCTACGTGGGACTGGGATCCACTTGATGGGTGGTGGAAGGCCAGCCCATGTTGATGGGAACCCTGCCCCCTCCCAGAATCCTAAAGATTTCTAAGAGTGGGATACAGATGATCTGTTGGTTTGTGAAGCCAAAAAGCCAAAACAAAAACCATGAGATGAGAAACTCTTTTACTTAATTGGCACACACCCCACCTTACAGTTGAGATGTAGAGGCCCCTTAAGCTGGGCCCCTCAATGTCACATTTGATAGCAAAATATCAAAGCCTCCAGTGTCTTCTGTCTCTGTGCGATAGACTCCTTACCCCACCAAGTTGTTTCAGAGTCTTGGCCTCTCTGGAAGAATTCTGTCCTCATTCCTCCTTGAATTAATATGTCAAATGTCCTTCTGATACAATGGCCTGTGACCAAAATTGGTCTTAACTCTGGACCTGGTAGGGACCTGAAAGAGCACCTAGCCCACTCTTATTTTCCAGACAGGGAAAAGGGGCAAAGAGAGATGAAATGATCCAATTTGCCCAGATTCAAACCCAAGTTCTGTAAATCCAAATTCACTGCTGGTAGTTCTCTCCTTCTCTTCCCTCTTCTTCCACTACCACTACCTTTATCTTCATCATGGATGGCATTGTTTCAGAGGAAATGACCTAGAGAGAGGACACCTGGGTTGGATTTTGGACTCGAACTTGTAAACAAGTCATTTCACCATCTGAAGCCTCAGTTTTCTTCTCTGTAAAATGGACATAATAATATTTAAATAAGCTATCTCAGAGGGTTGTTCATGTAATCTTTATGTATTCTAGGGATTCTTATCCCAACTCTCATTCTCACGATAAGTTCAGAAATGAAAAAGAATAGAAGTATAAACCTCCTGCTGAATCAAGCAGAGACCCCCTTGGTCCCTGGGGACAGTGGCTCAACCTTAAAGACATATCTACAAAACATTTCCCCTCCACCCCCCCCCCCCCCCAAAAAAAAATCACTTCTGAATTTGGCATAGCCGATGGATGAGTCACTTCTTATGGGAAGCTTGCAAACTCATGCTGTTTGGGGTCCAGAAGTCTTTGCTGCTCATAAACTTTGGCCTCCTATCACTGGACCTGCGGTCCGCTGACTTTCTGGATCTCACCAGATCATTCCATTTCCACTACTCTTTCACCAAAGACCAGCAAAGTATAGACCCCAACAAGGCCTCCTCAGGGAGGAGAGGGTGGGGGAGTGGACATCTGGGAGTTCCTCGAAGATCTTCAGTTTAACAAGGGCACTCTGAGAATTAGTCTCCTCACTGCTTTTCATGACTGCCAGAAACTCATCACTTTGTAAGATGAAATCAGCTCTGAAACTCACAACTCCTTAGATCATCTTTCTTCCCTGTGGGATAAGCTCCCTTCTTCTCTGCTCTCCTCACCTCCCAACACCCCCTTCACTTTTTTTTATTCTTTGTCTTCCCCCATTGTAAGTTCTTTTTGGGCAGGGGCTGTTTTATGCCTTTTTTTGTATCCCCAGCACTTAGCACCATGCTTGGCACATAGTACATACTTAATAAATGTTTATTGACTCCAACTCCATTATGAATGTCTGGAAGTAGGTTCACCAAACATCCAAGTACTCCTAGGAATAGTCTTCTACTGGCCAGCTGCACATTTGTATACATAAAAGCATTATAAAAATGTGAGCCCTTGTCATAAAAACAAAAAACCCAAAACACCCAGTGATTTTCTTTGCATGCTTCAATTCTCATGTTGTCCCAAGAAGCAACAAACTTGGAATTCATTATTATTTATAAATACAGCACCCTCTCCTAGCTATTCTTGGCCAACTTACACTCATGTTTGAGGGTTATAGATTGGGTCTCCAGTGTGGTGATTAAACTTGACTTCTAGGGGTAACCATATAATGCTATAGCTAATTCTATAGCTTAGGAGCCCCCACTGCTTCTTATTAACAATAAACCAATGGACCCAATTAGCTCTTAGTAAAGGGATTTACTAATAAACCACAGTGGCTACAAAAGATTCCCTGCATAAATCCAGACAGCATGCCCCCACAAATATACACATGGTTGATGGGAAGAGGGGGAAATCACACCTCAGTTATAATGCTATGGAGGCACACATGTAGGCTACATATATGGCAAAGGCGACTCACAACTCCTGGTACTACAAGGCCTAGAAGTCATCTCTCTTTGCATCTCCTTGCAGTTTTCTTTGGTTTGCATGGTCTCCACTGGGTCCATGGGACTTTCTTCCATAGCTCTGGCCTCTTTTCTGGGGCCAAGAGTCCTATGCCTTAGAAGATGCTTTTTCCCCAGGCTAGAATTTGTGTCTCTGCTCCTGTCAGACCTAGTGTCTTCTACTGATGAAGCAGCTCCTCTTGGAAGCATCCTGGCCAGAGGGGGAGGAGAGAAAAGAGAGAAAACCCTCTTATCCTCACCAAGAGTGACTCCCTGTCTGAAACCTGATTTCTTCCACTTCTACCTACCAGCTTGGAACTTTACCCTGTCTAAAGCCTCCAGTTTGAGTGTTAGCTCTACATAGCTCTCAGAGGCTGCATAATTTGTTTGCTTAACATAGTCGTTCCCTTCAGGATAAATCAGATAGGTGTTCACATCTCATAAAGGTATTTTATACCTCTTTAATGTGTTTAAACTACATTCTGTGACTTCATCAACTGGGCTGAGTGTAGGAACCCAGACACCTCCCAACAGATAGTTCAACTTTTCCCTCATTAAAAATGTCAGCGTTGGAAGGAAAGTGAGACTTTTCCTCTTGACCAATAAATCTATGAGGCTCTTAAAAGCAGAAGTCTTTACAGAATGACCTTTATCACAAAAGTTCTGAGAAACCAAAACATGTTATCTGTTTCCTGACTGTATGGTCCTTTGTATTTGGAAATGTGTTCGTAGCTTGGATTTGTCCCTATGTGTAAGTGATATTGAAATGACTCAAATAGATGACAAGTGTAAATAATTTCAGGTTCAGTTCAGCTGCTGGCTAAGGTAGGTCACACACTGGGTCTTGTATACAATTGGGTCTTAGTATCTTTAGGGTTAGGCTATCCCCACGAAGCAGAACTAGTGCATTCTCATGACATGAATTTTCAGCAGTTAGGAAACTATGATTATCCTTCCTTTCTTTTTTCTTTAACCCTTAAAATTATTTAAAAAAATAAAAAGGTTGCTACTTGGAACAGGGACCTGTATTTAAGTTTTGCCTTTGATCCATACCTGTGGGCAAGTTATTCAACTTCTCAGGGTCTCAAGTACCTCAATAAAACTATATGGTACACATGAATTACTAATCTACATGGTTAGAGGGAGTTTTCACACTGGAAGTTCTAATCACTGATGAAATCATATCTTTGGATCAGAAGTCAAAACCATCCCCCTCATAGACTATTGGGCAAATATCCTCTGAGGTAGTCCAAATCTAAGAACCATAGTTTCCATAATGGAACCATCTTGTTACTTTTCAGCTTCCTTCAGAGGAATAATACATCATCCTACTTCTGGGCTCTTCCTTTCAGGGCTGCAATTATATTCATGGAACTAGAGGGATTTAGAAATCTCCTTGCCCAATCCCAATACTATTTCCATTTCATTAAGAAGGAAACTGAAAACTAGAGAAATTAAATGACATGCTCAAGGCAACTTTGCTAGAAACAGGAAAGATATTTTTTCATTTCTAAACTATAGGAACTATTTTCATTATTTTGTATTTACCTACCTGTGTAATTATCCTTAGTAGAATATAACCTTATCACAAAGTCATTAGCTAAATAATTTTAATTTCATAACTTTGGATTATCTCTGAATCACCCTAAAAAATTTTGTGAGGAAGACCTCATCTCATTCTAATGGTGGAAGAAACATATAAAAAAAGGGCTGATAAGACATCCAAAACATTTCATCTGCTGTCACTCTAATGCATGCTATTTTTCATACCCTCCATTTCACCTCTCCACCTCTAGGTTGTCTTCCTCTACTAAAACAGGATTAAAATTTAGGCCCCTGGAGGTCAGGGGCTGTCTGGCTTGCTTGCATTTATATAGTTTATTTACACAGTAAGTGATTAATCATGCTATTCATCTCCCATATTTCTTTCCCTTTTTTCTTTCTTTCCATCTCCCTTTATTTCCTTTTCTTTCCTTTGTTTCTTCCTTTCCTTTGTCTTTCCTTCTTCATTTTTCTTTCTCTCCTGCTCTCTCTTTCCTCACCTTCCTTCCTTCTTTTATCTATCCATCCTTCCATCCATTCATCCATCTATCTACTGGGCAACTCAACTTGTTTTTCCTTCCCTCCCTTCCCCTCCTTTCTCCTCTTCCTTTACCTGAGGGTGCTCTGCCCAAAGGAAAGGAAATTTCTATGGTTGAGAGCCACTTAGTTAATATGGGGCTTACTGGCTAGATTTCTTTCTCAAAGACCAAGACTTAAACCCGACTGACTCTGGATCTCATGCACTGGACAACGGGTTCCTGCCCAAGCACCACTTAATGGTTATTTTTTGGGCCCTTGGGGATCAGAGTGAATGTAAATAATGGTAACTGTATCTCTTTTGACCAGCAACCCTAAAGGTCTGCCCCTTCCCAGTTTGATTTTTTTTTTTAATTTAAAGGGGTCATCCCTTGACTATTTCTTAAAGAGTCTTATTCGCTGAATGGGTGTTGCTTCCCTCAAAGTGAGAATCTAAAAAAAACCTTATCCCGCACTGCATCCTGGGCCACCTCCAGTCATCCAGATCGCTATCTGGCCGCTGGACCAGGATGGCAGAGGAGGAGAAAGTGAGACTAGTGACCTTGCACACCCCTCCCTCCCTGAAATCCAAGTCAATTGCAAGTCATGTCATCATCTTCCTGACGTCATGGTCCTCTGGGAGAACCAAGGACAACCCACAACTTACCCACTCACCTACCTCTCTTGACATCCCAAGTTGAAAGGGCTCTCCTCAAACCTCTCAGAGCACCGTGTCTCCCATGGCTCTTTTGCATTTACATCTGCCACATTCTTCCATATATCATAATTATAATAGTCAACATTTACATAGCACTTTAACATTTGCAAAGTGCATTACAAATATCTCCTGTTCGATTCTCAGCAACAACCTTATGAGGCAGGTGCTTTTATTATCCTCCTTTTACAGCTGCTACGCATCTGTGGCAGGACTTGAATCCAGGTCTTCCTGACTCGGAGGTCATTGGCTATTGCTTGAGCCACCTAGGGCCTATGGGATGCTGCAATTTGCGTACAGTACATGTATATAAAAGGGCTAAGGGGCTAGGCTGCAGTCCGAAAGGCTCATCTTCCCGGGCAAGTCACGGAATCCTGTTTGCCTCAGTTTCCTCGCCTGTAAAATGAGCTGAAGACGGGAAGGGCAGAGCAGTACCTTAGCCCAGAAAACCCAAATGGGGTCACAGAGAGTTGGACGTGAGTGGGAAACGGCCTGAACAAACCTCCCACCCCCAGCACCTTATGCCCGGCCGCCCAAACCTCTCCACCACAGGGGCTGGGCCTCGCGAGGAGCGTGGTACCTGACTGGACTGAATTGCTAAGACAGCCGAAAGTCTTGTAAAATTAGTCTACTCAGTTAGTTAATAGATTAGTTAATAAAAATAGTTTCACCGAACTTTGCAAATAAAAAGTCCCAGGTCCACGGCTGTTTCTTCGGAAATAATATTTTAATTACCACCACAACTTTGTTACTTCTAAGGTGGCCAGTTAGGAGACAGCAGCAAGACCAATCAGAAACAGGGGGCAGAGGTCGGGGGCGGAGCCTCCTCCTAGCCCCGCCCCTCCCGCGATTCCCCCTTCCCTGCAAACCCGCCCTCTTCCCCGCCTCCTTTCGTCGCGTTGCGGAGGAGGCGGTTACCATGGGGATGACGTCTGCCGGGCGGCACGGGGCGGGGCCGCGGGAGAGGAGGAGGAAGATGGCGGGAGGGCGGCTCTGAGGGGAACTCGGCGGCGGCGGCGGCGGTAGCGGCGGCTGCAGGCGGAGGAGGAGGAGGAGAGGGAGGAGCGGGAACGGGAGCGGGAGCGGGAGCGGGAGCAGGAGCCGAGGAGCCCGGCACCGCACCGCACCGCACAGCGCCGCGCCGGGGCCCATGTGGGGAGGAGCCGGAGCCGCCGTTGCCACCGCTTGTGTCAGCCGGACCCGAGTGGGAGTGAGGGGGGAAAGGCAGGAGAATGAAGTTCGCCGAGCACCTCTCCGCGCACATCACTCCCGAGTGGAGGAAGCAGTACATCCAGTATGAGGTACCGACCTCCCTTCCGTGCGCGCGTCCCGAGCGGGGCCGGAGCCTGAGCTGGAGCTGGAGCCGGGCCGGAGCCGGGGCTGGAGCCGGGCCGGAGCCGGAGCCGGGGCCGCCTCAGCTCCAGCCCCGGCCCCGGCTCCGGCGCGGCGCGGGGTGGGGGATGCCGCAGTGGCCCCCTGCCGCGCCGATGCCCCCCTCCCCCCCTCCCCGGTGTAACGGATCTGCGGCTTCCTGCGGGGTGCGGGCTAGGAGAGGCAGGGGTACCCCGCGGGGGAGGGGGCAGAGCCCGTGCTCCTCGTCCCCCCCAGCCCCGCGAGCGAGCTCTCCCGGGCTGCCCTTCCAGGTGACCCCCCCCCCACTGTTGACAAAGCCTTTGGAACTTGATGGAAAGGCAGACTGACCGACGGACAGACCCCGTCCCCACCCCGGCGCGACGCGTCCCGTTTTGTTTGTGGGCGCAGGATAGCGCTTTCCTCATTTTGCACCAAGTGTGCTAAGCGGACGGCTCGGGTGTTGTGGAGGGGAGGAAGGAAGCGGAGGGGTAGGTACGGGTCGGGCTTGGTTTCTTGTAGGTCTCCTCCATGTTCATTTTTAGTTTTTAATTTTACGGTCTGCCGCAAGCCCCCTCCCCCTCCGCCTCCCAGGTTTTTTATTTGCTAGGAAGACATCAGTCACTTCAGGGCTCCTCGGATTCTGTCTTGTAAACAGTCCGGACCTCGGTGTTCCCGTGGTCCCAACCCATTCTGTAATCAGCCCCGGCTAGGGAGACAGTGGTAGCCGAGGGAGCGTGTGAAATGGAACGGTAAAGGTCCGGGCAGCCACTTAGAAAGATAATGCACAGGTTCTGGAGGCGCTGAGCAGAGCCTGTGCACGTAGACCCAGGATGGAGAGAAAGATTATCTTAGAGCAACAGTCTCTCCAACCCCCAGGAGTTCATCTCTATGCCCACGATGGAACAAAGAGTATAAAATCAATATGAACCCATACCTAGGATGCCGATTCAGGAATGAAATCATTTTATTCTCCTCCTGGATTTTAATATAAGCTGGCTGAAGAAAAAGGGTGTCAAATGATAGAGGTTTACCTTTTCATGTAAGCACTATAATTATTGGAGAAGTTAGAGATGGGCATGTAGCAAGGTTACATGTTAATTTAGGATTTAGGATTACTGGAAAAAAAATCCAGTTGCAATGTAAAATATTTGATTATTGACTGAAATGAAAGGGCAGAGAATCATTTATTATCTCTTGTCAGTTCAGTTTTTGGTAGTGTTTTGTGGCTCTTGTGTGATTGAGAATTGTAATACAGAGACTACCATTTTAGCCTGTAATGTCTTTGTGATTTATTGTTTTTAATAACATTCTGTTAATTTAAAAACCTTGGCTGTAGTCCAGATTGTGGTTTTTATTGAAAGGGGGGGTGTATTTCTTATATCTTTCTGGTAGTAATTTTCAGTACCACCGTCAGTTCTTTGTGGAAGCAGTTAAGGAGCATGTTGAGGCAGCCGCTTAGGTTTCTCTGTGTATCCACGCATGTACACATAATATACAAGTGTGCACATACATGTGCATGTGCACACATAAGTATATGTACACGTGTGTTTAGCATGATATTTTTAGTGGATGGATAATGGCATGAGCCACTTGGGATTATTTAATATAGAAAATGGCATAGCTTGGGACTATTTTGGGGGAAGAAGAGACACTGATACCTTGAATGTAAATGTAAATTATTGTAATCACTATCTACTTTGTGAATTGTCCACTGTAATTCTAGGCTTCCTTACCTCACTTTGCAGCAGGGTCCTAGGATAAATTGATGGACATTAGGGACAGTCTGGGAGAGAAGTTGGACCTAAAAACCATCCTTTGATCCTACCATCTTTTCAGGTTATCATTTTATAACCTCTTCTTAGGCAAACTCTCAGAAAAAGCTGCTATCCATATTTCCTCTGATTTTCTCACCTCTCACTCTTTGACCTTACAACCTGACTTCTGACCTCATCCTTCACTAGAATAGGTTCTCTCTCTCTTCAGGGTTAACAGGGTATTTAGAAAACTCCCAAATCTTGTGACTCTCACAGTCAACATCCTTCTCCATCCCTCTGCAGCATTTGACACTGTTGACCATCTTGGTAAACTGTCCTCTTGGATACTTTTTCCTCCATGGACTCTCTTCTGATTTTCCTTCTACCTGTCTGACATCTCTTCTCACATTCCTTTGTTAGAGCATACAGGCTCTTCACTCCCGAGCCTCCCCTCCTTCCCCCTTGTGGCCTGCTCTCGATCTTGTCTTTTTCTTTAACTTTTATCATATCACCAGCTCCCTGCTAGAAATCACCGACAGAATGTCCAAGTGTGCCCTCCCACTCTTCCTTCCCCTCTGCCTCTTTGTTGTCTATGATGAGAGCACTGCCATTTTTCTAGTCACCTAGGTTTTCAAACTCAAAGAGTTACCCGGCTCTCTTAGCCCCTGAATTGCCAGGTCTTGACTCCTCCTCCTCCTTAATGAGTCTTACACTTTTCCCCTTCATTCCCTGTGTGATCACCATCCCACCTCAAGCCCTTGTCCCCTCTCACCTGGACGATTGCAGTAGCCTTCTGGTGTATTTTCCTGCCATCAGTCTCTACATTTTCCCATTCATCCTCCACGTTTGTCACAGAGATAATCTCCCTGATCATGTTATACCCTTGTTCAGGACGCTCCAGTACCTCCTTGTCTCTCAGATAAAGTAAAAACTCTTTTTGGCTCTTACATTCCTTCAACATCTGTCTGTATCCTCCCTTTCCAGACTTATTGCTTATTACTCTCCTTACTACACTTCATAGTCTAACTAAACTAGCCTAGCCTGCTTGCTGTTCACCATACGTTTCATCTCTGCTTTCTTTTCCTTGGCACAGGTGCTTCCCCATCTCTGGAATACAGTCCCTCCTCTACTGTAACTCATAGAATTCCTAGTGTCCTTCAGAGCACCCCTTCCTGCTGGAGGCCTCTGCTGATTAGTTTGGTTGCTATTTCCCCTCCACCCTGCCCCCCAATATGACTTTGTATCTTTTCCCTGTGGCTCAGTAGGTAGGGCACTGGACTGGAGTACGGAAGAGCTGAGTTCAAATAGGACCTTCGACACTTATTAGCTGTATGACCCTGAGCAAGACATTTAACTTTTCTCATTCTCAGTTTCTTCATCTCTGAATGGGGGGAAATAATAATACCTACCTCCTGGGGTTGTTGTGAGGATAAAATGTGTTCGTATTTGTAAGGCACTTGCAAACTTTAAATCATTGTTTAATTGCTAGACATTATGTTCTTCCTCTTCTCTCCACTAGAATATAAGCTCCTTGAGGGCAAGAACTGTTTTGATTTTATTTTTATATAGCCCGTAGCCTTTCACAGTGTCTGACTCATAGTATGCACTTAATAAATGTTGAAATGAATGTATGAATAAAAATCAGGTGTATATGATTATTTTCCAAAGTTCAGAATAAATGAGTCTGGATTTATATGTTTTATATACACAATTTTAACTTCTTACCTTTTTTCCCATCATGGTGGGTTATTGCTACTTGACTTTATCTATACATATTTGAAAATCTCATATTATAATGACTAATTCTGCACATAAGATAGATCATACTAAATATGGGACAGTTTTCTTTGTGCCTATGAGATGATGTAGATTTTTTATTCTTGAGGTCAGTATTTTTGTTCTTATTCTTTGTGATCACTAATTAATGGTACATGATCCACTTCTTTGAACTAACGTGACTATCAGTGTTTCTTCAGTTCAGTTGGTTACATTCATGGTGGTCTTTTAAAATAAGAAAAAATATTTTAGGGTCCTAGTTGATCCTAGAAACTTTGGAAGACTGAAAACTTTGGAGAAAATGGAACATGGTTTATCTCTAAAAACCAAGTGCTTTATGAAAGTTTTGTAGAATTATTCCTAAGTCTTTGAAAATTTTATGGAAACCACTCATAGTGTAATTAATGTGTTGAGGTTCATCACATATGAAGATGAGCATCATAAAACATTGGAAGTGAAAGGAAATTGGCACGTTTAACAACATGAGGAAGTGAGTATTGGGGAGAGGAAGTACTTGTCTGGAGTCAGCCAGTAGTTAAGTGGCTGCATCAGTCAAGTACATCTTCCCCTGCTATCCCACCCTGCCTTTTCCAGGATGATGGTAGTGAGTCACTATTAGTAGAACATCTGCTTTGAGATGTTTTTCTATTAGTGGTGATATATTTCCCATATTTTACCCCTATGTTCTGCTCAGTCCCTCTTGAATTTCTTGGAACAGTATTGAGATATGATACTGCCAGTTACCTTGAGGAAATAGTCCCCAGATAATTTTGTTGCGATGAAATTTTGCTCTCTAGAGTATTATGTGAAATAAATGGGCTAGCTCTTAGAAAAATTTTGTATTCAACCGAGATGGTTTTTTTCTTTTTGGTAATGGCATATATTATAATGAGATCAAATCTTAATAGTTACTCCTAAAATGACTAAACAGTTTTAAGAACCTTAGTTTTATCTCAGATCGATTCTGGAGTTTTTACTTGCAAGTCATGAAAAGGATGGAATTATTTTTCATTAAACTTAGTCATGTTTTTTCATAAAAATGTAATTATTTATTTGGTTATTAACAATTATAAAGTCAGCAACATGCATTTATTAAGCATTTGCTATGTGCCAAGCACTTTGCTAAGCACAGAGCATACCAAGGAAGAAAAAAAGAGTCTTGGCCCTCAAAGGACTCACATTCCAATGCGGGAGACAACATGCAAACAACTATGCACATACAAGATATATACAGGGCAATTTGGAGGTGATCTCAGAAGGGAGCCATGAGCATTGGGGGTGAGTGGGAATGAAAAGCTTATGGCAGAAGGTGAGCTTTTTAGCTGAAACTTGAAGGAATCCAGGGAAGCCACTAGGAGGAGGGTTCTGGACATGAGCACAGCCGGTACAAATGCATGAAGTCAGGTGATGCAGAGTAGAGGGAACAGCCAGTGTTGTTGGATTGTACATCATGTGGAGGGAAGTGAAATAAAAAGACTGGAAAAATAGGTAAAAAGAATTTTATATTTGATCCTGTGGAGATAATAAAGGGAGGAAAGAGAATGGAATGGATGTTTATTAGCAACTTCTCTATGGCTAAGTGCTTTACAGATATCTCATTTGACCTGCAGAACAGTCCTGTGAGGTAGGTACTGTTACCCCATTTTATAGTTGAGGAAACTGAGGCAGAGAGTGTTTAAGTGACTTGGACCAGGAATATCTAACTAATACTGGCGGTAGACAGTCAACTCGAGTTTAGTAGGAAGAAAGGAGAGGAGGAGATATAGTTTGATATGTAGCCGGGATGGGCAGTCAGGTTTTTTTAAACAACAAGAGAGATTTAGACCTGTTTGCAGGCAGTGGGAAAGTAGGATGTGGACAGGGAGACTGAAGAAGTAGTGAGAGAGTAGAGATGATAGAAGAGACAATCTGTTGGAGGAGGCAGGATGAGATGGGATCCCCTGTGCATTTATAGAAATTGGCCTTGGCAAACAGAAATGTGAGACAAGGGTGAAGGAGAGAGTGAGGGAAAACTAGAGTGTGAGATGAGTTAAGAGGGGAAAAGAGGGAGTTCTGTTGAGTGGTCTTTTTTTTTTTTTTCTAAGTGAAGTAAGAGGCTAAGCTCTCAGTTAAAATTAAGAAAGAAGGTGGAGCCTTGGAAGATTTGAGGAGGGATGAAAAAGTTTAGAAAAGCCACTGGTGAGTGGGATAGTGAATTGGTCAGGGAAGTATGAAATAAGTGACTTATAGCAGTGGAGGCCCACTTGAGATTTTGGAACATAAATTTGTATTGGACTGTGTCAGCAGGTTTTGCAGTTTCTTCCAGCTTTGTTTAGCAGGGAATAGGAACAAAGACATCAAATGGTGGGAGTAATCCAAATTTGGAGTTTGGCAAGACGTGCTTGATGATAAGATAAGGATCCAAGGAGCTGGATTGTAGAGGACAATGGAGAGTGGAACTGGTTTCCTGAGGGGTCAAGATAGGGAAAGGAGGAGAAGGTCGCCAGTGGAGGGTCGATGGTCTGGGAAAGAACTGAGAGCATGGAAGGATTGGAGGTTGGAGTGTGAGGTATCGAGGTATCGTAGGGCAAAGACAAAGACTGGTAAAAAATAGTAATCAGAAAAAGAAATTTCAGAGTTCTTGAACAATGAAATGTTGTATTGGTGGGTTTTCATGGGCATGTGTAGCTGAGGTGGAGTGAAGGAGTAGCTCAAGGGAAATAAATACATTGATAAAAGATAGGGAGTCAGATAGGAGTGGTAGTATGTAGAATTCGGTAATGAAGGTGAGAATTGGGGAGGAGAGAAAGACTACTAAAGGAGAATGTCTTGGGGTGTCAATAGATAATAGCTAATAGATTCTTGATTGGGAAATAAATATGAGTGTGAACCTCAAAGGAGGAAGTTTCTGTGTGGTAGTAGAGGGAGAATCTGGATGTTGCACTGGGGAGCAGTGTCATATTCTGACTTTGCGCCTACCTCTACTAGTGAGTAGAATTTGAGTAGTATGAGTGAAAGTTACTGCTGAGTGGATAGAGCACTTGACCTGGAGTCTGGAAGACCCTAATTAAAATTCAGCCTCAGATACTTACTAGCTGTGTGACCCTAGTCATTTCACTTCTATTTGTCTCCATCTTTTTATTTCTAAAATGAGATAATAATAGCATCTACCTCTCAATGTTGTTGTGAGGATAAAATGAGATAATTTGTAAAGGACTTTACAAACCTGGAAACACTATATAAATGATAACTGTTGTTGTTGTTATTATCATGTGCTGCTTGTGTTAGAAAGAATGGCCAAGGATACCCTGTCATCAGGAAGGAACCAATGGAAATGGTTTAAGACAAAAGCAGTTTTGTTACCTGTGGAGCAGACATTCCAGAGAGCACAGTGGAAACGGGTTGGTAGATCTTGAGTGGGACGTTGAGAAATTTTAAAAGATAAACATTCTAGAGAAAATGTAAGGAAATTTGAGTTGTTTGTGAAGAGAAGATTTCATAAAGAATAATATGAAAGCACCAATATCTTTTACTCTATCTTAAACATGCGGTATAATAAAGCATTTGACCTGAGTTCCAGCCCTTGTTCTTTCACTTCTAAATTTGTGACCTAGGGTATTTCTTTGGGCTTACTTCCTAATATGTAAAGAAGTTGAACTGCATAGTCTCTAAGTTTGCTTCCATTTCTAAAATTCATTTCAATTAAACTTGAACCTTCAGGCACCTGCTATGTGAAGGCTCTATGCTTGCTGTTCAGAATATAAAAACAGAAAAGGAAAGAGCCCCTGACCTTATGGAGCTTATTATGTTTTGGGATGGGGAGGAGTTCGAAGGCTCGGTAGGACAGAGAGATATGACATGTGCACGAGTAGTAAGTAAAAGAAAAATTATAATAGGAGAGAGTAATTGTGGCTGGAAGGATCAGGGAATTTTTGAACTGAGTCTGAAAAGAAGATAAATATTCTTGGATGGAAGGGTAGGGGAAGTTCACTTATTTGAGATATGGGAGTATGGCTAATGCATGGAGGAGATGCACGGATGGCCAGAGATGAGAACAGTGTGAAAAAAGGATGGAAAGGTAGATTAGGAGCTAATAGGAGCCTACTGGAAGCAGGAAAGTGACATGGTACTTAGGCCTGTACTTGAATTATGAGGAGTAATTTGGGAAGCATGTGGAAGATGGATTGAAGAGGGGAGGAACCAATTAGGAGGTTCTTAGAGTAGTCCCGGAGAGAGGTGATGGGGGCTCTGTGAATGTAGAGGGAAACTAGAGTCAAGAGGACGGCTGGGATGCTAGGGAAAACAAAGCACTGGGAATTCTTAGAGGAAGGGCTTCTGTGTTTACTGTTAATGTGGTTTTGGTTTTCAGAGCATTAGAACGGATTAGTCAGAATGACCTTGGACCTTTTGTTGTTGAGTCATTTCAGAACTTAGGTTATTGGAAAAAGAAACAGAATTTTTCAGGTACCTTGGATCTGAATGTGATCTTTCCCAGAGATTTACACCTTCTTCTTAGGTTATTTCAAATTCCAAAGAACAATTTTTCTAGTGCATGTACTAAAAAAACTACTGAGAGCAAAATAAAAGGTTCAATCTAGTTGAAAATTATCTATAAGGATTTATGAATCTTCCTAACAGTATGCCAGGCAGCTCTTTTTTTCATTTGTTTTCATTTTTCCATTTTTTCATTTTTTTCCCATTTTTTTCCTAGAATCTTTGAATGGAATCTTAGAGATATAACTTCAAACCCAATGCAGAAGTTCTCCCTGTAATATCCTGAGTTTGATGTGATGCTTATCTGGGACATTGGCAAAGGAAGCTTTTGTAATTATTCTGCTATTTAGAAGTAATCCTCATACTTTTAGATTCAGTTTTTTTCCCTCCTCTGTGCGTTTTGGAGAAGGGACATGGAGAAAAAGAAACATCTTAATAAGCATTTAACATGTGTCAGGCACTGTGATAAGTACTGCAGATATAAAGAAAAGCAGAAACGATCTCAGCCCCCAAATAGCTCATTCTACTAGAGAAGACAACATGCAAAAAATTGTACACACCGAATAGATTCACTGTAAGTGGAAGGCACTAAGGGCATAGGGAGAAGCAAGAAAGGCCTCCTTAAGAAGGTGGAATTTAATTTAAGCTGAGTCTTGATGGAGGCCGGGGAAGCGAGACTGAAGGGCTGGGCAGAATGAGTGGGAGAGGGAGGAGACCAGGAGATTGGGCTGGGGGCAAAGGAGGCGTGGTTCTTAGCAAGTCTTCACTATTTTCTGTTTTAGCGGTGTCTTTATTATGGCGCTTCTTCTTCCCTCTCTCTCAATTCTCTGGCTTCCTTCTAATCGCAGCTAAAATCACACCTTCCACAAGAAGCCTCTCTGGCTTCTTCTGAATGTGAGTGCCTTCTCCTGACCATTATTTCCAGTTTATCCTAAATGTATCTTGTTTGTACATTGTTATTTACAGAGTTATTTACATAGTCTTACCCATTAGAGGGGGAGCTCCTTGAGGTAGTTACCACCTTTTTTTGCATTTCTAGTGCTTAACAGTTATTATTAACAAATGCTTGCTGACTTGACTTTCTTTTTCTTTTTAGGATTTTTATGTGTAAAATTTATGTATAACTTATGTATAAATTTTATGTATAAAATCACTCTTGAGAATGTTTGTACAGTATTAGGTTTGAATTTCCCAAAGTTATTGTTTATTATTTAGAGCTTTTAAGTTGTCTTGCCAGAACTTGTTAGAAATCTCTGGTTTGGCTGATGGTAAAATCATAGTTTTCCCCTCAAATGTTTGTCCCACAAATGAAATTATTATGTTGGTTTTTTTTTAAGGACAACACTGAACAAGTAGATGTGTCCAGAACAGCATCTAACTGGAAAAAGATTTGTTGAAAGATTTTAAGTTTTAATTTCTTCATTGTTTTACAAAGTACTGGGTAATGTGGAAAGAACTCTGCTATGTGGGGCCATAAAGTTTGGCTTGGGATTGGTTTGTTCTGGGCCAACTCTGGAAAATCTGGCCCAGTAGAAGATTCAGGGCCCCTTTTTCTACCCTCAAGTGAAAGGGAATGGGAACAAGGACATACTGAGTGCCTGGCACTGTGCTGAGCATTTCACAGTTATCTCATTTGATACTCACAGCCACCCTGGGAGGTAGATGGTATTATGGTCTCCATTTTGCAGATGAGGAACCCAAGCAGACAGAAGTTAAATGACTTGTTCAAGGTCGTATAGGGTCACATAGCTAGTGAGAGTCTGAGGCTAGGTTTGACCTCCTCTCTTTTTGACTTCAAGGACAGCATACTGCTTACTTATACCTAGCTGCCTCAAAGTGGACTAGATTTTTCCCTGAAGCAAATTAACCTCCTGGGGATCCTTCAGAGTAGGCCTGGACTAAGTTCAGAATGGAGCCTTGGATATGCTAGGAAGTAAAGTGAATAATCTGAGCTTACTCACCTAAAGATGAATTATGGAAGGTTAGTAGCACATGGTGGCAAGTAAGGATAAGGAGACTAGGAAAGGAGCAGAAATTCTGGCTTTTGACTTGTAGTGTATTAAGTTAACATGGAGGAGGGTACCTTTCTTTCATTAAGCACAAAAGTCATCTGGCTGACACGGAACTAGACTTTAGGGCTGGATGGGTGAAGTAAAATTTGTTAGGATTATTTGCCTTGATGGAAAACTTAGCCCTTAGTCATTTTTATTTTTTTAAAAATGCTTTTTGAGTAACTTAATATTTAGGTAATACCTTCAGCAATATGACAATTCATTGTCCTAACTTAACACTCTCTTTGTTAATGCCTTTTTGTTCTTTTCCCACCTTAAACAGAAGATGTGCAAATAAAAGATTTCAGCCAATTAAGGACTCTGGACTGAGTAATATTTCTTAATTGAGGTCAGTTATGCAAATTTAACAGAAGGCAATATGTTTTTACCCAGCTTTTAAAAACTACCTTGTTTTATACAGCTTATTTTATAAGAAACATTTGGCAAACTCTTTTTAGGCATCTCTTCATCCTTGATCAATAATTTACTCAAATACACTGAATGATCTGGTGTTCCTAGAGAACTGATAGGAAAATCCCTTAGCATTTGTTGTTAATTGGTAGGATTAGAGGAAAGGTTTGTTTGAACAATGTGGTGTAACTTAGAATTTTCACATTCCAACACAAAATCCATTATATAGACTAAGCCAATCCTATTAGCTGCCTGTGGATTATTTTGTAGATTTCTTGTTTTAAATTTTTGATACCATCCTCTACAGGAAGCCTTCCCCAATCCCTTTTGATTCTAGCGCATTTCCTCTCTAAATTATTTCCTGTTTAATCGTATATGTGGCTTGCTTTGTGTATGTTTCTTTGCACTTTGTCTCCCCCATTAACTAACTTGTAAGATCCTTGAGGACAGGAACTGGTCTTTTTTTCTCCTTTTCTATCCCTAGTGCTTAGCACAATGCCTGGCATGTTAATAAGTGAACTTAATGAATGTTTATAGATTGATTGATGTGTGAGGAAATTGATGCCTGGGTCAGTTAAGTGGAAATCCTTAAGATGACAGATCCTCTAGCAGAGCCTGAGGAGATAGATACTATTCTAGATAGGGTTTGAAGGGATGGCAGTGATATGACTGTAAATTGGATTAGTAAAAGTGAAAATCTTCATGACAGCTATAAGTTAGTTTGCATTCTAGTTTTTTGACATCACCTATGTGATTTATTTAATTTGTTTTGGTTAACAGTTTTTACTAGAGTTAGAGACTGGCCCTGTGAGTTTATCAGTGTGAGGAACTCCTGAAATGGATGATGAAACTGCTGTCTATGCAGATCATTAATTTCTCCATAATTAATAGTTTTATTGAATTATCTAAAGCTGTAAACAGTTAAGTGACTTGCCCAGGGTCACACAGCCAGGATGATGTATTAGAAGCCAGACTGGAACTCAGGCCATCCTGGTTATGAGGCTGGCTTTCTGTAACCATATCACACTGCCTTTTGTATTGATAAATAATAGGATTCTGTATATTTAACTGCAAATGAAGTGGGTTATTTACTCACAGATTTAATTCCTTTTCTTCTTATATGATATGTTACAAATGTGTATAGCATTGCTTTCTACTTTGGAATTCTTTCTTAGAATTATTTAACTGGAAACTTAGGCTTTGCTTTGATGTGTTAAACAGTTATTACTAAAATAGTATTGATTGCAAAACTACTTAGTTACAATTAGAAGTCATTCCTTTGAAAGTCACATTGGAGTAGACATTTTACTTCAGAACTTGTCAGTTTACCATATATTAAGACCCAAGAGTTTGTGCCTGCAGTATGTGTTTAATATGTATGCATAAATGATTTGTACTGCGTGGCTTTATTTTTACAGGTAATCCCTTCAGTGTGATTACCTTGATTTTCTAGTTTTAAATGTCAGTCATAGACTTTTAGATTTGGGAGAGACCTTAGAAATGAGATGATCCAACCTCAGCTTCCTCATTTTGCAAGCTGAGAAAACTGAGGTGTAGAACCAGAGTTACATAATTTGTTCTGGTTTCTTTTTAAAAATTTAGTATTTTATTCCCCCCCCCCCATTACATGTGAAGACATTTTTTTTAACAT
Organism: Bettongia penicillata ogilbyi; assembly: GCA_023548195.1. Lineage (NCBI taxonomy): Eukaryota > Metazoa > Chordata > Mammalia > Diprotodontia > Potoroidae > Bettongia > Bettongia penicillata. The sequence continues at coordinate 6,717,785 of JAJHZJ010000162.1, read as the reverse complement.
TTGTTAAGTTTTACTTTTAAATTTTAAGTTCCAAATTCTCTCCCTTCCCCCTCATTGTGAGGGCAAGCAGTTTGATATAGGTTATACGTGAGTAATCATGCAAAACATATTTCCATATTAGTCATGTTGTGAAAGAAAAATAAGACAATTTTAGATAGACAATTTTAAAAAGCATGCTTCGATCTGCATTTAGACCTGATTAGTTGTTTTATTTTTTCTGAATGTGGATAGCGATTTTCATTAAAAGTCCTTCGGGATTATTTTGGATCCTTGTATTGCTGAGAATAGCTAAGTGATTCACAATTGATCATTGCAGATTTTGCTTATTTCACTTTGCATCAGTTCTTGTAAGTCTTTACAGATTTTTCAGAGAGCATCTTGTTCTTCATTTCTTGTAACACAACAGTATTCTATCACAATCGTATACCACAACTTCTTCAGCCATTTCCAAGTGATGGGCATCCCCTCAATTTCCAATTCCTTGCTACCATTAAAAGAACCGCTATAAATATATTTTGTACACATAGGACCTTTTCCTTTTTGTTTTTTATCTCTTTGAGATAGAAGACCTAGTGGTGGTGTACTGGGTTGAAGAGTGTATATTCGTTTTGGGCAGAGTACCAAATTGCTCTACAGAATGATCAAATCAGTTCACGACTCCACCAACAATGATATTTAAATTTTTCCACATCCTTCCCAGCAGCTGTCATTTTCCTTTTCTGTCACATTAGTTGATAGGTGGAGGGGATGGCACTTCAGAGTTTTTTTAATTTGTCTTTTTCTAGTCAGTGGTGATTTAGAGCATATTTTTAATGTGACTATAGATAGCTTTGGTTACTTTTACTGAAAGTTGTCTGTTTATATCCTTTGACAATTTATTAATTGGGGAATGGCTCTTATTTTTTATAAATTTGACTCAGTTCCCTGTATATTTGAGAAATGAGGCCTTTATCTGAGAAACTTGCTGTAAATTTTTTTTCACAGTTATGTTTACTGTAGATTTTCCTTCTAGTTTTTCTTACTGTCCTTTTCCTCACCCTGTCCACCCTGCCACCCTGACTAGTTTCTGACTAGTACCTTCCCCAATCTACCCTTCCTCCTATGTGCCCCCCTTCTTATCCCCTTCCTCTCTTACTTTCCTGGAGGGTAAGATAGAGTTCTATAACCACCTGAGAGAGAGAAAGAGAAAGAGAGAGAGAGAGAGAGAGATAGAGATAGAGAGAGAGAGGTGTGTGTGTGTGTGTCCTTCTTTGAGCCAATTCCAATGAGAGTAAGGTTCAGGTACTCTTCTCCTCCCCCTAGTTCCTCCATTTTCCTCTCCACTGCAAAAACTCTTTTGTGCCTCTTTTAGGTAAGACATTTTACCATATTTTACCTCTCTCTTTCCCCTATCCTATTGCATTCTTCTTTTTCTCTTTTAAATTTTTATTATTTTAGATAATCATCTCATTATATTCAACGTACACCCATGCCCTCTATCAATGCACACTCCTTCTTTAGTGCCTTAATAATGAGAAAGTTCTTAGGAGTTAAGTATCACCTTCCTGTGGTGAAATATTAACAGTTTAAGCTTATTGAATCCCCTTTGGTTTCTCTTTCCTGTTTATCTTTTTATGCTTCCCTTGAGTCTTTAATTTGAAAGTCACATTTTCTGTTCAGTCCTGGTCTTTTCATCAAGAATCTCCATTTCTTTGAATATCCATTGTTTTTATCCATCCATTGTTTTCCCCCTGAAGGATTTTAGTCACTTTTGCTGGGTCCATGATTCTTGGTTCTAATCCTAGCTTCTTTGCCCTCCAGAATATCATATTCCCAAGTCCTCTGATCCTTTAATATAGTAGCTACTAAATCTCGTTTTATCCTGACTGTGGCTTTTTGACATTTGAATTTTTCTTTCTGGCTGTTTGTAATATTTTCTCCTTGACCTAGGAGCTCTGAAATTTGGGCATTTCTCTTTCAGGAGGTGATCAGTTGATTCTTTCAGTTTTTGTTTTACCGTCTGATTCTAGAATATCAGGGCAGTTTTCCTTGTTAATTTCTTGAAAAATGATGTCTAGACTTTTTTTTATTATTTCAGGTAGTCCAATAATTCTTAAATTATATCTTCTTCATCTGTTTTCCAGGTCAGTTTTTCCAATGAAATGTTTTACATTTGCTTTTATTTTTTCATTCTTTTGATTTTGTTTTATTGTTTCTTGATGCCTCATGGAGTCATTAGTTTCTACTTGCCCAATTCTAATTTTGAAGGAATTATTTTCTTCAGTGACCTTTGGTGTCTCTTTTTCCATTTAGCCAATTCTGCTTTTTAAGAAGGTATTTTCTTCAGTGAGTTTTTGTGCCTTTTTTTCCATTTGGCCAATTCTGCTTTTTAAGGAGTTCTTCTCAAGTGAATTTTTGGTGCCTCTTTTATTATTTGGCTTATTCTGTTTTTTAAGGTGTTATTTTCTTCAGTATTTTTTGTGCCTCCTTTTACCAAGCTGTTGACTCTATTTTTCATGATTTTCTTGCATGTCTCTTACTTCTTTTCCCAGTTTTTCCCCTGCCTCTCTTATATGATTTTTAAAATCCTTTTTGAGCTCTTCCAGGAATTCTTTTGAGGTCTGAGACCAATTCACATTTTTCTTTCGAGTCTTTGGGTGTAATGGTTTTGACTTTGTTGTGAGCTTGGGTTTTGATCTTTACTGTCACTGTAGTAGCTTTCTATGATCAGGTTCTTTTTTTGTTGTTGTTGTTTGCTCATTTTTCCAGCCTATTTTTTTTGTTAAAGTTGGGCTTTGCTTCTGGGGTGGAAGGGACTCTGTCCCATGCTTCAGGGTTTTTGTGCAGCTGTTTTCAGAGCTAGTTCTAGGAGTCTGCAAGTTTTGGCAGCTTCCAAGGTGGTGTGATACTGGGAGAGGTGTATTTACTGTTCTTCTGGTCTGTGCTCTGATCTGTGAGTGACAACAAGCAGTCTTTTCTTCCCTGAACTGTGACCAAAGTCCCTGCTTCCCTGCATTTGCAAGCTGTGGTGTGCTAATGCTCCTTCCCACCCCAGGATTAGGACCTAGATCCATGTAGGGCAGTGCAACAGAGTCCTGACCTCTAATCTTCTTCTGACCAGTTGTCTGACCTCTTTACCATCTGTGGACTAAGAGCTCCAGAAGTCATTGCCACCGCCTCTGATTGAGTTGCCTTGAAAGCCTACTGCTGGTTTGCTGAGATGTGGCCTGCGTCTGAGCTAGACTGTGCCTCACTCTCATTCCAGTGAGACAGATCTTTCCTGCCAACCTTCCAGTTATCTTTGGCTGGAAAATTTTCACTTGGTCCTTTTGTGGGTTCTGCCCCTTCAGAATTTGTTTTGAGGCATTATTTAAGGTTGTTTAGAGGGAAATTTGGGAGAGCTTAGGCGAGCCCCTGCCTTTTCTTTGCTGTCTTGGCTCTGCCCCTCCCAGATGCTTATTTTAATACTCTTTCTGCATTGCTAAGCTGCATTTCATTATGTTATTTAATGAATTTTTAGTTACGTAAGTTGTTGAGAATGAATTTTCTTTGTATTCATGACAATGTGGATTTAGATATCTGAATGATTACTCACTTAAATGTATTAGTAGATTTACTTAAATCTGCAACTATTAGGTCATATTAAAATCAGCTTGTAAAGGCTCTGTGTTATATGCATCTCAAAAGACTAAATTATGAAATTGAAGATTTCAGAATTTTGAAGCTCTCTGTATCTAGCATAGAAAACTTTTATTTTCTTGCATAGGTGGAGGCAGTAGTATGTTTGGAGTATCTGATTGAACTAAGAGCTGGGATGTGTTTTGAAAGATTTGACAGCTTCTGGAGGTCAGAGCAAGGTTCTGTGAGTCAAACCTAGGCAAACAAAAGCCAGAGGATGCTCAAATAAGGGAAGATTAGAATCAGGAATGGGTCACAAACCAAGCAGATAGGGCACTAAATTTTGGGAGCTGGAGTTAATTATAAATCTTATTCCTTGCCCTGCGGGTAGGGCAAACACTGTGGACTCTCAACTCTGTTTATCTCCTAGGAAAAGGGGGCAAGAACTAGTTAAATTCATTTATCCCTTTGAAGATTAGTGAAGTGGTCACCTTGATACTTTATTCTCCCTCTCTGACTCTTTTTCTTGGCTTCCATAACACTCAATTTTCTGGGTCTCTTACTTGTTTATCTTTTCCTTTGTCACACACTTTGTATACTATCACATTACTGATTAGTGGAAGATACCAGACTAGATTCCTGGCCTCCTGACTCCTATTTCAATTCTCTTTCTGCTATACTAAGCTGCTTTTCATTATGTTATTTCATGAGTTAGTTTTAGAAATACATAATCTTGAATTTGGAATGAATCTCAGGCCAATTTGTATTTGAAGAAGAATTCCCTCTGTAACATGTCAAACAACAGGTCATACAGCCATCATTTAAAGAATTACAGTGAAGAGGATTGAATTCCAGGAAAGAATCCCACTATTAGGAAAAATTTAATTCATTTTTCTCATGACAGTCCTTTAAACATTTGAAGATTACTATCATGTCCCCACTAAGTTGTGTCACTAAGTCCTGTCTCCAGTAACATCTATGATTCGTCTTCTTTTTCCTGTCTCAGTGTAGATACCCTTGACATCTGTTTTTCTTTTCTTTTTCTTTATTCTCTCACTTGGCAAATTTATTCATTCCTTAGGCTTTATCTCTTCTGTGATCAGTTCCAGATCCAGCCCATTCTTTCCCTTCATTCTTCTAATAGTCTGCTGGCTATCTCTACCTGTATATTCCATTACCTTCTCAAATGCAATACCTCCAAAACTGAATTCCCAAATCTTTCCCCTCAGAGTATACTCTTCTCTATAATTTCTCTGTTTCTGTTGATTATCATCCCGGTCACCTGGACTAGATCCCTGGTATCTTCCCTTCCCCTCACATCCTTATTTTATCACTTGCCACATCAACAGATTATGTGACTACAATGTCTCTTATAGCCATCCTCTACATACACATTCTTGTGCCTTAGTTTTCACTCTGTTTTACTTCTCTCTTGGACTGTTGGGGGTTTCCTAACTGAATCTTCATATCACTATTCTTTTCTTCAGCCAATGCATTCTTCATAGAACTGCCTCAACTGAAAAAAAACAAAAAACAAAACAAAAAAACCCTTCCAATTATAATTTCTTTAGTTTGGCATTTAAAGCCCTCCACAATCTGACTTCAAACCTACTTTTCTAGCAGTATTTCATTCTACTCAACTACATCCAATTTGTGTCCCAGCCAAATTGGACTACTAACTGATTCGCACTTTAAGTTGCATTCTTCTGAGAAAAAGGTATATTCCTTTCTATTCCCATTCAATTTTCTCCAAAGATCTATCATATCTACCTTATCTAGAGTTTTATTTACCTCCTTAACCTCTTTCTTGTTTATTTTGAGGTTAGATTTATCAAGTTCAGAAAGAGGGAGGTTGAGGTCCCCCACTAGTATAGTTTTGCTGTCAATTTCTTCCTTCAACTCCCTCAATCTCTCCTCTAAGAATCTGGATGCTATACCACTTGGAGCATACATGTTTAGTAATGATATTGCTTCATTGTCTATGGTGCCTTTTAGCAGGATATAGTTTCCATCCTTATCCCTTTTGATTAGATCTATTTCTGCTTTTGCTTTGTCTGAGATTAGGATTGCTACTCCTGCCTTTCTTACATCAGCTGAAGCACAATATATTCTGTTCCATCCTTTAACCTTTATCCTATGTGTATCCCCCCGTTTCAAATGTGTTTCTTGTAAGCAGCATATTGTTGGATTATGGCTTTTAATCCATTCTGCTATCCGTCACCGTTTTATGGGAGAATTCATTCCATTCACATTCACAGTTATGATTACAATCTGTGTATTTCCCTCCATCTTCTTTCCCATCATTTGTGCTTTTAGCTCTGCTGTCTCCCTTCCCCTCCTCACTAGTATTTACTTTTCACCACCTCCTCTTGCCGCCTTCCCCTCTTTCTTTTAGCCCCCCTCCCTTTTACTCCCCTTTACTCTTATTGCTTCTTCCCTCCCTTTTGCCTCCCTCCCCTTTCTTCCCTCTTCCCCTCCCACTGCTTATAGAGCTAGTTAGGATTTTCTAGTTAAGTTTATTGTTCCGTCCTTTAAACAAATCCGATGAGAGTACCTCTCACACAATGCTCATCTCCCTCCCCTCTTTCCCTCTACTATGATTTTGTACTTCTTCTTGTGATGTAATTTGCCATTTCCTGCTTCCTCCTTTTCACACCTCCTATTACACTCCCTTCTCATACTTAAATCACATTTTTTATCATGATATCATTTACTTTATATCCATTCCCCCTATGCTTATCCCTTTTATATTTCTTAATAGACGCACAGTTCTTGAGATAAACAGATATCATCTTCCCTTATAGGGAGGTGAACAAGTTGCCCTCATTGAGTAGCAAGTTGTTCCCCCCCCCCCCCCACTGTTTACCTTTTTATGATTCTCTTGAGACCTGCATTTGAAGATCGAATTGTCTATTAAGTTCTGGTGTTTTGGTCAGGAAACTCTGGAAATCCCTTACTTCGTTGAATGATTTTCTCCTTGCCTGAAATGTTATGCTGAACTTTGCTGGGTAGTTGATCCTTGGTTGCAGTCCCAGCTCCTTTGCCTTACAGAATATTGGGTTCCAATTCTTTCGATCTTTTAATGTAGAAGCTGCAAGGTCCTGTGTAATCCTGATTGTATCCCCTTGATATTTAAATTGTTTCTTTCTGGCTGCTTGTAATATTTTCTCCTTCACTTGATAGCTCTGAAATTTGGCAACTATATTTCTTGGGGTTTTGAGTTTGGGGTCCCTTTCAGGAGGGGAACGGTGAATTCTTTCGATGACTATTTTGCCCTCTGAATCTGGTACTTCTGGGCAGTTTTCCTTGATGATTTCCTGGAAGATATTGTCCAGGCTCTTTTCTCCATCCTGGGTTTCTGGCAGGCCAATAATTCTTAAGTTTTCCCTTCTGGATCTATTTTCCAGGTCAGTTGTTTTTCCAATTAGATATTTTACATTTTCTTCTATCTTTTCATTCTTTAGATTTTGTTTGACTGATTCTTGCTGTCTCATTGAGTCGTTAGTTTCTACTTGCCCAATTCTAATCTTCATCACATTGTTTTCTTCTGTTAACTTTTGTATCTCTTTTTCCATCTGCCCAATTTTTCCTTTTAATAAGCTATTTTCTCCAGTTAATTTTTGTACTTCCTTTTCCATTTGGCCTTTCAGGAATTTATTTTCTCCAGTTAATTTTTGAACTTCTTTTTCCATTTGTTCAATTTTCTTTAAGTTGCATTCTTATGACTTCATGTATTTTCATAAGTTATCTCCCTCTTCTGGAACAACTCTCTTCACCTGTTGAAATCCTTCTCATTCTTCTTCAGTACCAAGCTCAAATTGCCACCTTCTCAGTGAAATCTTCCTTTCTCTCTGTAGCTAACAGGGATCTCTCCTTTCTTATGATCACCACATTTTGTCCAGACCCTCCCATTTTTCTTTATTACATTATAACTGTTACTCCCCTGTTAGATGGTAAGCTTTTTAAGGGTAGAGTTTATATTGTTTTTCTTATATCTGTATTCCTAATGCCTGATACATTGCCTTGCTCAGAACAAGTACTGTTTGTTAAATTAATTGAAAATAGATAATATATTTTCCAAATCCATTGCCTGTTGTCTCCTTTCAAGGATTCTGTATGGAGTTTTGACTTCTTGTAATCTCTGAATTCTCTTGATGAAGGCTAAACAACTCATGTTTATTTAGGTTTCCTTACCTAAAAATAAATTGTTTCCAGGACTTAATTGTGACTGTCATGACCCAGCTCCCAACACTTGAGGTGTTTGGTGTTTTCCTGGAGAAGGGAGGAGGCACAGTAATTTAGGACTTCCAATTCCCCAATTCCTGACTGCCTCTAGAAATGCTTCGTTTGGCTATATAAAATAATAGTAATTTTGATTGATGAAAGACAGGAACAAGAAATATTAGAGTTGGAAGGAGCATAATTAGTCATGTAATTCAACCTATAACAGAAAAAGATTACCCCCTGCAACATACCTAATCATTTATATTAATTGCTTGCGTTTTGTCTATTACCATATTATATAGCCATTATTGTCCAGATCATTCAGTGTATCCGTTTAATTTTGTTTTATAGTTCCTTTTTTTTTTTTTTACAGCACTGAACTCTGTTCAAGTATACTAATTTTTTTTTAACAGTTTCAGAGTTGTTGCATGGTGCCCTGCTTATAACTTAACATTAGCAAGAATATTTAGTGATCAGCCACTAGACCTGAAGAGTGATGGAAAAATTCTTTCTTTAATTATTTTGAAGTTGTGGTGCTTTTAGTAGTAGGAGGGTACTATGAGTAATAGAGCATTTCCCTAGTTGTCAGGTCTATTGAAAAGAACCCTTTATTCATTCTATAGGGATGCCCTTTGGAGGCAGAAGAGAGATCTGAGTTTGAATTCCATCTGGGTTGGGGTTGGGGTTGATCACTAAGGTTTTTTGTAGTTCTGAATTCTATGACCCTCTGAGACATTGGAGTAAAACGTCAGTGGGAGTTCACCTTTGATTGTTGAGTATGTTTTGAAATTGGCATTTTTGTTTCATCTTATTGCATTGTATGCGCGTGCGTGCGAGTGTGTATTAAGATCACCAAATTTGGCATGAACACTAAGTTTCCAGGCACTTCAAAAAATGGAAGATTTGAATAAAGTACTTGATTTTTAAACATTTTTTATTTTTTGGTATGTATTTCAGTAGTTTTTAATGTTATCTGTTTATGAATATATATACATATACACACATATATATATATACATATATGCATACATATATAATTCCACCTCAATTACATGTTAAAACAATTTTTAACATTTTTTTTCTTTGGGATTTTATTTTTCCCCAGTTACATGTAAAAACAATTTTTAACTATCTTTTTTAAAACTTTGAGTTCCAAATTCTCTCTCTCCCCGCTCCCCATCCCCATTGAAAAGGTAAGCAGTTCGACATAGGTTATATACATGTGTAGTCATGCAAAACATTTCACAACATAGTCATGTTGTAAAAGAAAACAGACCAAAAATTAAAAAAAAAAACCTCAAGAAAACTAAAGTAAAAAAAAAAAGTATGCTTCAGTCTATATTCAGACACCATCAATTCTTTTTCTGGGGATAGGTAGCATTTTTCATCATAAGTCTTTCAGAGTTGTCTTGGATCATTCTATTGCTGAGAATAGCCAAGTCATTCACAGCTGATCATCTTACAATGTTGTTGTTACTTTTTGACATAGTTTTGAGTTTGAAATTTTATCCCTACCTCGTCCCTGGGATGGTAAGCAATCAGATGTGTTATATATGTGCAATCATGTAAAACATTTCCATATGACTCATTTTGTGAAGAAAAATAATGAAAGTGAAAATAGCATACTTAAGTCTATATTCAAACAATATTAGTTCTTTCTCTGGAGGTGGATAATATGTTTATCATTAGTCCTTTGGGATTGTCTCGGATCATTGTATTGCTGAGAATAGCTGTCATTTGTAGCTCTTCATCGAACAGTATTGCTGTTACTGGATACAATGTTCTCCTGGTTCTGTTCACTTCACTGTGCATTAGTTCATGTAAATCTTTCCAGGTTTTTCTGAAATCATCCTGCTTTTCATTTCTTATACCACAGTAGTATTCCATTACAATCATATACCACAACTTGTGTAGCCATTCCCCAAATGATGGGCATCTCTTTGATTTTCGATTCTTAGCCACCACTAAAAGAGCTGCTATGGATATTTTTGTACAACTAGGTCCTTCCTCCCCGCCCCCCTTTTGGGTGCTTTTGGGATATAGACCTAACGGTGATATTGCTGGATCAAAGGTTATGCATAGTTTTATAGCCCTTGGGGCATTGTTTCAAATTAGCAGGCACTTTGCAAGGTGGAAGGTTCGAAATGCCATTCTTCACTGCATGGACCAGGACCTTCTTTGCTAGAAGTTACATCCTCCTGAACTGAGGTAACTGCCTTGAAGAATGGGGTTCAGATAATTGTATCTTTTGTGCTAATGTTTATTATAGCGCATCAGTTCTTGCAATTTCTTGTTCATAGTGAGATACTCTTAGTGAAAGTGCCCCAGGAAGTCAGAAGTCAAGTGCAATGCTGGTGAAGCCTAAAGTTCTGTTTACATATAGTATTTCACTGGGAGGAGAAGGAAGGAAGGAAGAAAGGAAGGAAGGAAGGAAGGAAGGAAGGAGGAAGGGAAGAAAGGAAGGAAACATTTGTTAAGTGTCTTCTATTTGCCAGGCATTATGGTAAACATTTTATAAATATTTTCTTCCTTGAGACTCACAACTTAGTAAGGTAGGCGCTATTATGATCTACATTTTATAGTTGAGAAAAATGAAGCACAGGTGAAGTGATTTTCCCAGGATCACACAGTTTTTGAGTGTCTGAGGTTAGATTTGAATTCAGGTCTTCTTGATTCCAAGTCTAGTGCTTACTGTGCCACTTAGCAACGCCGTGGTCTGGGAATCTGTTGTTGCTCCTTATTTTGGACCTGAGATCAGGATGCTATTTCTTCTTCAACAGAGAGGTGTGTGAATGATAGTGGGTTGTGTATCCTGGATGGGCAAAGCCTGAAGGGATCATACAGTGATGAAAAATATGGAAAGGCTATTGATCAAAACTAGAAAGTTGACATTAAAGCACATGTAAATAGTAAAGGTCAGAATAAGAAATGGGCCAAAATCAGATAGATAAGAACCTGGAGGATACAGTTACCAAAGGAGAGGCCATTAAGGGTGATCAAAATCTAGGCAAAAGCTATCAGAAAGGGTTAGTAGCACCACACTAACTGAAGGGAGCACACCAAAGCAAGCTCTAGAATGAATTGGAGGTGCTAGGCATAAGATAACTGAGGCATCTCCTTTGTTCTAGGCTTAGAAACTTTCATATTTATCTTGTTATTGTTAAAGGCACTATCCAAGTAGAACTAACTTGAGATTGCTAATAGGAAATACATGAGAACATCTTTTTGATACTTACAAAGAAATATCTAGTATAGATAATCATTGATCAATCATTGATAAAATCACACGTTTATTAAGTACTACTATGTGCCAGGCATAGTGCTTGGTGATAGGGCATGGGTTACGAATAAAAATGAAACAATTCCTGTTCCTCTTCCCTTTGTTCTTCTCATTTAAAATTGTTTCCTTTTGAGTTTGATATATATCTATATTAAGCTCTGTGTGTGTGTATGTGCGCGCACACTCATGTGCATGTTCATTTCTTCTTTATCAGGTTCAGGTAAAACTGGGTTCGTCTGATGCATGTTCCCTGCACCCTTTTGTCCCTACTTGTGTACACCATTTTTCATGCACCCTTTTAAGCATACCAAGTTCTACCCTCTTCTTCCTCATTTGTGCACTAGTATATTTCTCATCTCTTTTATTTCTCCTCTTAAAACAACCCTCAGCACAGAACCAGTCCATTCTTAGGCACTCTTTTTTCTCTGTCTCGGTCTCTCTCTCAGTGCCCTTATAAAACATTAAGGTTCTGAAGGGATACTTATTTCTTCTCTTCCTATTAAAAATGTTAGCAGTATGTCATCATGTAACCCCTCCGGATTGCTCAAATAAATTTATCTTTCTATATTTCTCTTTATTTTTATTCTTATGTTGGCATTTTAAAATTTGTCCTCAACTCTGGTCTTTTCATCAGAAATGTGTGGCCATCTTTTATTCCAGGGATTCTTAGCCTTTTTTTATGGTATAACTTGAACTCTTCTTGTAGTCTGGTAAAGCTTATAATACCCCTTCCCAGAATAATCTTTTAAAATGCATAAAATTAAGAAGAAACAGCATACTGATATATAGTTATTAAAATATTAAATAAAACAGGTTCATGGGCCTCATGTTAAAAACCCTTGCTCTTTTCACTTCAAAAGTTTATTTATTTATTTTTTGTAGGGATTATGTTCAGCTTTTTAGTAAGTTATTCTTGGTTATAAAGCTACATCTTTTGCCTTTTGGGATATTCCAAGATCTCTTCTTGCATAAAGTAGAAGAAGGCAGGTCTTGTGTGATCTTGAGGTTCCTTGGTACTTAGACTACTTTCTGGATTCTTGGAGGGTTGGTTTTTTTTACATTGAAGCTCTGGATTTTGTCTGTGACATTTCTGTGATTTTTTTTTTCCTTCTGCAGTTTCTTTTAGGAGTGGGTTGAAGGGTCTTTCTACCTTCACTTCTTCTTTTGATTCTAGTAGGGTCTGGGCAGTTTTATTTACGATTTCTTGAAATATAGCGTACAGTGAAATATAGTACACACATACCCTCACACCCCTCCCCGCCACGTTTTCCATTCAGCAGAAATCTGCCTTCTTTCACCCTACCTGTCCCAATTGAGAATTAAAGACAAAACCCTTTTAATAAACACGTATAGCCAAGCAACCTAAGTTTCTTTTTTTCCATGCCTCATTTGGCACTCTTAATGCTTCATGTATCTGTTAGGAGGTGGATTATTGTTGTTTTTGTTGTTTTGGGTCCTCTGAACCTGTCTTTTTGAGTTGCCATGTTTTATGGACCCGCAGCATGTAGAAGGCCCTAAGGACAGTGCTCCCCCCACCCCCGCCCCATGACATAATTTGTTATTTGTACCCCATGCTGCATTCTGTGTGTGTTCTTAGGAGTCAAGACAGGTGCCAGCCAGGCTATGCCAGGCTGGGGAAATGCATGTGTAGTGGGATCCTTTGCAGATAAGCAGATCCTCCCAGCTTCGTTGTCTAGTGGTTTCCAAGGCAAAAGAATGTGGCTTTTGCTATTGCCTTATTCCTCCCTTTCAGGAGGGATTATTGTACCTTTTCCTTCCCATGCCATGCCCTTTCGTGTTTTCTCCTCCTTTTGTGCAGCAATAGATATGTAAACTTTTGCAAGGACTGTGAACCCTTTGGGTTCCACTCACATGATTTTATTTCTTTTGTAATAAAATCTGGTTTTCACATAAGTCTCATGACATTGTGATTGTTGATAGAATCCAGTTTGGGGTTTTCATGGCAGAAATACTGGAATGGTTTACCATTTCTTTCTGCAACTTATTTTATAGATGAGAAAACAGACAAACTGGGTCGAGTGACTTGCCCAGGGTCACACAACTAGGAAGTATTTGAGGTCAAATTTGAACTCAGGTCTTCTTGATTTCACGCCTAACTGGCACTCTATCCACTATGCCACCTAGCTTCCCAGGAGATGTGTAGTATGGTTTTAAAACTGATTTTCTGGAACGTGGTTGGTCATTATGCTGATCAGAATCCTAATTCTTTCAAAGTTGTTTGTGTTTATCATATTTTGTTGTATAAATTCTTTTTCTTCTGGTTCTTCTCACTTCATTCTTCATTATGTAAGACTTCCCACCTTTCTCTGAAACCATCTCCTTTGCCATTTCTTATAGCACAATAGTGTTCCATCATTCTTATAAAATATCATAACTTATTCAGCCATTCCTTAATTTTATGGGTACCCCCTTATTCCTATTCTTTGTCACATCAAAAAAGAGGTTATACATATTTTTTATATATCCTTAGAGTTTGTTTTGCTTAGGATTTTGATCTATCCTCCTTCCAATTCTCCTTTCACCCCTTTCCCTTCTATCTCCCTTCTATTGAGTGAAATAATTTCTGTACCCAGATATGTGTGTGTGTGTGTGTGTATACTCTTCCCTCCTTGACCAGTTCAAATGAGAATGAGGTTCAAGTGCCAGCCATTCTCCCAACTCCTCCTTGTTTATATAGATGTTTAATTGTACACACTGATTATGTTAGATAATTTTCCCTAACCTACTTACACTAACTATCCCCTCTTTCTTCCTCTCTTTCCATTTTTCTCTTAAGATCAAGATATAACAGAATCACTCTTCAAGCTTTGTCTAATTAGACTTTCCCTATGACCTCTCATTGATAATAGTATTTGGAGGGGATGTATGTATAATCTTCCCATATTTGAGTATAAGCAGTTTGCCCTTATTTAATCTTTATGAATGTTTTTATGTTTACCTTTTTATGTTTGTCTTAACTCATGTTTGAAGTTCAGAATTTCTATATAGCTCTGTTCTTTTCATCAGTAATGTCTGATAGTCCTTTTTTCTTTTTTCTTTTTTTATTAAACTTCATTTTCTTCCCCTGTAGGATTATATATTGTGTGTATGTGTGTGTGTGTATGTGTGTATACATACATATATATATGTTTATGTATAATATTACTCAGCTTTGCTGGATAATTTGGATTATTTTTGGCTGTAAGCCTATATATCCTTTACCTCCTGGAATATAGTATTCCAAAATCTCTATAGTATTCCAAACCTTTAGTGGTGGTACCTAAATTGTGTGTGATCCTGATTGTGATTGTTTGGTGCTTGAATTCTTTCTTTCTGTCTGCTTTCTGGCCGACTTCTGTCATTTTTTTCCTTTGACCTAGAAGTTCTAGATTCATTTTGAGATTTCTTTCAGTATAGGTGACCAGTAGATGCTTTCTGTTTTCCTCTTTGCTCTCTGTTTCTGAGAGATCAGGGCAATTTTAAGATTTCTTGAAATAAATTTCAAAGTTTTTGATTTGGTCATGGCTTTCAGGTAGACCAGTGATTAAATTTTTTCCACTCAATCTTTTTCTAGATTGTTTGGATTCCAGGTTCAGTTGTTTTTGCTGCATGATAGTTTACATCTTCTTCTATTTTTCTCAGTCTTTTGATTTTGTTTTAATATTTCTTGTTATCTCATGGAGTCATTGGCTTCCATTTAGACCATTTTAATTTTCAGAGAGTTTATTGCTTGGGCAAAGTTTTGTACCTCTTGTCCTATGCTATGTGTTTTCCAGTTCTTTCTTCTATACCTTTTGTTTCATTTTCAATATTTTTCTCTAGTATACTCATTCCATTTATAAAAATGATTTTTAAAAATATCTTTTTAAAGTCTTGCTTAATCTCGTCCAGAAATTCTAGTTGAATTTGTGCACAGGCTATGTTTTTCTTTTTGTCCAGCTAGGTGGCATAACAGAGTCCCGGGTCTGTGGTCAGGAAGACTCATCTTCCTGAGTTTGAATGTGGTCTCAGATACTTAGTAGCTGTGTGATTTTGGGCATATCACTAAACCCTGTTTGTCTCTTCTGTAAAATAAACTGGAGAAGGAAATGGCAAATGACTCCAGTATCTTTGCCAAGAAAACCCCAAATGGGGTCACAAAGAGTTGGACATGACCGAAAACTACTGAACTAACAACATATGTTTTCCTTTGAAGCTTTGCTTCTGGAGGTTTTGGAGTCATTATCTTATGGAGCTGTATCTTCAATATCCCTATTATCATAATAGCTTTTTATGGAGGAATTCTTTTTTTGTTTGTCCATTCTTCCAGATTACTTCCTGAATTCAACTTGATGTTAGGGCTGAGCTCTGCTCGCTTCTCGAGGGAAGGTCTGAGCTGGTCTCATTGTTGCTTTCTGTTGGGTGTTGAGTGTTGTGTTTTTCTAGGATCTCAGGGATGGTTCAGGCAGGGAACCTGCAAACTTTCCTAAAGTGGTCTGATTTCTGCCTCTTTGGTCTGAGCTCTGTGAGTTCTTGACCTCGGTTTGGGTATTAGTAACAGCAGACTGCCACTGGACTCAGCTGTTGCCTGCCAGCTGGGAAGATAGAACTGTAGGTTCTCCTTTGGTCTGGGATTTCTGCCCACCCCAAAGGCTTCAGACTAGATTAGAAGCTGGAATGGAGATCCCGCTCTACTCCTGGGATATGAGCTACAGCAGCTGCTTGCTTCAGTCCTTGCTTCTTACTTAGTACACTGTCCTCAGCCAATCTACCCTGGATCTGTGACTGGGAATTGGATAGTGGGCTACAAAGCTGGTCTTTGGTATCTGTTCCTGCACTGTGGAGTCAGTGCCCTTGTATATCAGTCTGGGACTTCTCTTGCCTCAGTTAGCAGCATCTTCCTGGGCCCTGGCATGCTCTGAGCAGTTTAGGGCTCCTGCTAGACCTGTCGCCAGGGTCTGTAAACCTCTCAGTCTATAGTGTTCTGCCAGCTTGGTGTGGAAAAATGACTCACTGTGACTTTTTCTTGGATTTCCTCACCAGGGTTCAATTTGGCACATTTTCTAGATCTCTCTAGGTCTGTTTTTAAATCTGCACTACCAGTAGAGGAGTTGGAGGACATGGTGGGGAAGCTTGGTGAGACATGGTGGGGAACACTCATTTGTGTTACACTGCTATTTTTACTCTGCCTCGATGTACAGGTTTTTGGCTTTCAGGGAGTCCAGTGATTCTTAAGTGATCTTTCCTGGACCCATTTTCCTAGTCAGGTGTTTTTGATCTTAGCTCTCTTGGCTTTTTAAAATATTTTTTCAGTTTTTGGATTTTCTTTTAATGTTTCTTGCTGTTTCATGGAGTCATTGGTTTCTCTTTGGTCTATTTTAAGTAGCTGTGTGTCTATTTTAATTTTTAGAGACACTTACTTGGAAAAGGTTTACTGCTTTCTCTTTTAAGCTACTTACTCTCTTTTCTTCAGAGCCTTTAATTCATTTTTCAAATTTCAGATTTCTTGTGTCACTTTTTCTAGGTATTCATGCAGTTCTTGTGAAAAGATCTTTTTTGTTTTTCATTTCTGCTTGCAATTGTTTACGGTGATATTCCTCTTAGTTGACCTTTTGGGCATCTCTGAATGTCAGCATTTATTTGTATTGGTTGATGTTTTCTTTGGTTTATTTACCTCTCTAATTTTAGTTTCTTGGTTGTTCTTTACACTAGGGCCAAGACTTTGCCCCTCTGCTGCACTTTTCAGGGTGGTGTTCTTCCTTGCATGATTCCTGCACTGATCCAGGAGTTAGTTCTCCCTAGGTCTTTGAGGTTCATTCAGAGAACCAGATCTTCAAGGCTTCTTAAGATAGACAAGTCTGCTGACTCCTTGATTTCAGGGAGTTTATGAATTTTGATGGAGAAAATACATTTTTATTTGCACTAATCTTTAGCTGAAATTTAGCATTTTCTAAAATTTTGAATGTAGGCAACTAACTATTATTCTGAGAAAATGGTCCATAGACTTCACTACACCGCCAGAGGGGTCCGTGACATAAAAATTTTAAGAGCTCATATATGGTTTCTCAGGACATAGTGCTGGGGACTTCAGAGCCCTGTGACCTCTTAGTCTGAGTGCTGTCTATCCTCCAGTACTCTCTGTTGTTCTTGTAACTTCCAAGATTCCCACAGGGGGTTTTCAGCAACCTTTGGCTTTCTCATGGAATTTCTTTCCTGCTCCTGAAGGCAAGAGCAGTAAAGACAATATGAAGCAGTTTCTGGTTAGGTTGAAAGGATGCTAGATTTTTTTGCCTGTCCTTGGTCTTGTCCTTTTCCTTTTTGTCTGTGAGCTTCTGGCTGACACATCTATATTAAGATCATATTTCTAGGTCTGGAAGGACTGTTAGAGGTCATCTAGTCTAGCTCTCTAATTTTACTGATGAGGAAACAGCCCCATTGAGGAAGAATAACTTTCTTAAGGTCATACAAGCTCTTAGTGGCTGAGCTACAATTAAAATCCAAGTCCTCTAACTCCAAATCCAGTTTTCTTTGTACTATATATACCTTGCTGATTATAGCATTAATCTTCTTTCTCAGTTTCTTTCCTCTAGCCTCTATACAGCCTCAACTGTCCTGTATTATGCTAATAAACTGAGCTTTTTAAAAACACCACTTGTGTCATGCTGTGCTCTAGAATCTCCAATGGTTTGCTTTCTGGATCAAACCCAAACATTTCATCGGTTAGTCAATCAACAAGAATTTATAAAGGTCCATACTGTGACACTGTGCTGTATATCTCTTATAATTTGGCTTCATCTTGCTGTGCTGGTTGAAATACTAATTTTCTTGGAGACATGATTAAACTAGATGGACTTTCACCATTTTTTCCCCACTTCTGTTGTGCTTAACTTGAGTACTTTTGTGGAGAACACAAAGATAAAATGCATAAGATGTGATGCTTGCCCTCAAGGAATTTATAGTCTAGTCTCAAGGTCCCTTTTGGATCCTTGACTCTGTATCCAACACAAAATATTCTACTGTTAACAGCATCTTGTTGCATCTCAGACATTGCTATAAAATTAATTATATAAAGCTGTAATTGTAATACAGATCTTTTCCACTCTACCAGTAATGATAAATAGGTTTAAAGGAGTGCTGTTACTTTGGATATGACCATATCATAATGAATTGTTGGTGATAGGATATAGAGGACCTTCAAAGGCAAACACATTTTCTTTGGTGGTTTCTAGATTTGTCAGTGGTATCAAATGGTTTTCCAAGGGCTAATGAATAAATATACAGTAATATAAAATTATTGATATTCCTTATACCAGCATTTTCCAGATTGTTCTATGGAATTCTGGTGTTTTTTTTTTATGATATGATAGGGATTTTGGAGATAAGATTTTGATAAGTGATATTTTCTCTCTAAAATGTCACATATATACATAGATTTTATACTTATACACACACATGTGTATACACACAAACATGCACACATACTTATTAGGTATGACATTTTTCTTATCTTGTTCTACAGCGGTAGAATGGTTATGGCATACCTCAGATCTTTTGGGCTATAATTTAATTCTCTAAACCTCAAAGGATTCTGCACCCCAAATGAATAGCTAGCATTTATTTATATGGTGCTTTAAGTGATTTCCAAATATTCTCA
The DNA here is from genome assembly GCA_023548195.1 of Bettongia penicillata ogilbyi. NCBI lineage: Eukaryota > Metazoa > Chordata > Mammalia > Diprotodontia > Potoroidae > Bettongia > Bettongia penicillata. Next base: position 6,699,051 of record JAJHZJ010000162.1, on the reverse strand, counting down.
CTTAATTAGTTTGGGAAATGTTACTCCTCTTTTCTTATGTTTGATACATGGTAAAGATTACCTGTTCCAACTTATTTTTAAAAGACCTAGAGAGGTTAAGTGATTTCCCCAAATATTTATTCTAAAAATGAATAGTTGATGATTATTAATAGTGTTCCTCACTATCTCCAGTAGTATAGACAGAGTTATGGTATTCATAGAAAGCAGAGTTATGATATTGCCACAAGTAGCTTTTGTACTTTTATAGATATTTGATTTCTCCCTCTATTTTATGATATAATATATTCCTAACTTTTTCTTCTCTTCTTAAGTCTCGTGTGCCTTGCCCTCCACCCTTGTCAACCATGGGACCTACACTTTATTGAGAAAATTGAGCTCTCCCCATGAGCTCTTTCATGTCTCCTCATCTGAAACCTCTTCTTTCCTCCTTGTCACAGTTTCTGAAGTGGCTTTTCTTGCCAAGGTCAGTTCCTTAGTCTGTCTCCTAGATTCTACCCTTTTGCATCTTCTCTAGCACACTGCACTTACCATCCACTTGCTCTCAGATTTTCAGCCTCTCCCTCTTGACTTCTCATCCAGTGCTTTTCAGTGTGCCTAAACTAGACCTGACCATTGTCCTGTATCCTTCCTTTCTTAGAAAAACTAATTAGAAAAAATGTTTTTTACAGTAATCAACCTTGACCTTCTCTTACTCCTCAATCTTTTTTACCCTGGCTGCTGCCCTTCTCATTAAACTGAAGCTGCTCTCTCTCCAGTTATCAGCCATCTCTTTATTGCCAGATCCTGATAGTCTCAGCCCCCATCCTCACTCCTTAATGGTTGCATTTGATACTCTTGACCACTCTCTCCTTCAGAGGTTGTTGTGGCACCACTCTCTTCTGGTTCTCCTTATACCCATCTAACTGCTCCTTAGTCTCTTGTGGTGATGACTTATCATCCATGATCTGACCCCTAACTGTGAGTGTTTGCCAAGGTCCCTCTTCTTTTCTTTCTTGGTGACCTCATCAGCTTTCATGGGTTTAGTCATCATCTAGTGTAGATGTCTCCCAGATATGTGGATGCACACACCACACACACACAGACACCGCCCCCCCCACTCCTCCCTGTAATCGAACTACAACCTCTTGGACATTTCAGACTAGATGTCCCAAACACACCTGGGACAAACTCAGCTTGGCCCAAAATAGAGCTTTCCCTTCAAATCCTCCCTTCTTCCAAACCTCCCTTTCAGTCTTCCAGTTTTATATCTTTGATATGATCATTCCCTCCTCATTCTTCCCCACCCCAACTGTCTTATCAAGTTACTAAATCTTGCTGCGTTTTATCTCCACAACCTCTTTTACAAAACTCTGATTCTTCACACAGTCATTCGTTTAGTTCAGATCTTTACCATTTCTCCCTTAGATTATTGTAACAGCTTCCTAATTGGTTTCCTTGTCTCCATCTCTCACCACTTTAAGATGTCCTCCACATTCCTGTCATTTTTCTTATACACAGAACAGAACACGATCATTCCCCTACTCAATCAACTTCACTATCTCCCTATTTTCTCTGGAATAAAATATAAACTTCTCTGTGGAACTTTTAAAGACCTTCATAGTCTGATCCTAAATTACTGTCTTTCCAGTTTTGTTGGAAAAATTCCCTCTCCTGTACACCCGTTTAAATTTAGCCAAACTGACCTCTCTGTTTCTCACACATGATACCCCCAGCTCCATGTCTTTGACTGTCCCCAGGCTAGAATGTGCTCTTTCCTTACTTTTACCTCAAGAAATCCCTCTCTTCCTTCAAAACGCTTCTCAGATACCACTTTATAAAATATTAACAAAGTTTTTCCTCATTTTTCTATTTGCTAATGCCTTCTGTCTAAAACTTTATGTTAATAACCTTTATATTTATTTGTTTTTATTTTCCTTATATTTATTTTGAATATATATTGGTTAATTTATCCCCTGTTAGGATTTAAGCTCCTAGAGAGTAGGGATTTAATTCTTTGCATTTGTATGAGTGCCTTGCACCCAGTAGGGCCTGATTGATTTTTGTTCATTGGTTTGGTATTTATTGGGGTTATTTACCTTCATTTAGGAACTCTCATACAGGGCAAATATAGACCCATTTTGGTGAGCAAAAATCCCAGACAAAAACAAAAACCTATCCACCTCATTCTTAAGTTTTGCTTATTGTTTTTTGTTTTGTTTTTTGGATCTTGATGACAACATGCTGAAGTAGTCACATGTTTTAGTGTAAGAATTCAGTTTTAAGTGCTTGGTAAATGTGCGTTGGATACCTACAAATGAACGATGAGGCTCAGCAGCCAATTTCTACTCAAATGGAAGAAGCTTGTTAAGGCAGCTAGGTGGCACAGTAGGTAGAGTTGCAGGCCAGCAGTCAGGAAGACTTGAATTTATACACTGCCTTTGATGCTTGCTGTGTGACCTTGGGAAAGTCATTTAACCTTGTTTGCCCCAGGTTCCTCACTGTGCGTGGTGATAATCATAGCCTCTCCTTTGGAGGGTTGTGGGGAAGATCAAGTAAAAGAGTAATTGTCAAGACATCTAGCCCAGTGCCCGGCCCTGAGTGCTGTGTGTAGGGCAGCTGTTATTGTTATAAAAGCTTGTTGGTTGTAGAAGGCTTGAAGTGGGAGACGTTTTCTTGGACACTTGAGACTGCTAGCGGCTGAATTGTCAATTGATTTGTAGAATAATGGAAACTGTTATTTCAAAAAGGGATATGAAAACCACATAATCTGGAAGAAACTTCCTTTGAGAAGGTCTTTGGTTCAAAACTATATTTCTTAGAGGGGGTGGACTGTTACTATGTCTAGAAAATTCTACAGTGACAGAAGAAAAACATGTAGGATGCACTAGGCAGCTAAGTATATAGTACCAAACTTGGTCATTCAGATTCCATGACCCACCAGTGAAAGGATCTGAGAGGGGAAATTAGTAAAAGATTTATTGGAAGGGTTAGGGGGAGGGATCCCTAGGCCAGAGCTGAGAAAGCAGAAAGAAGAAAGAGGAAGAGAATGAGGAGTTTAGGATAAGGTAGATGGTCCAGAAAGATAAAAACTAGTTTGTCTGCAATTTTATAAAGTATTTAATGAACAATTTAGAATTTAAAAATTGGGAATTGAAAATAATTTCAGTCTTTTAACATTCCAGTCATAAAAAAAGTCCTTGAAGGAGCCAAGATAGTGTATAAATAAGCTAAAGATTTTCCTTTTTTCTTGTTTTGCTCTCTTTGTTATCTTACTCTATTTGAGTAGTTTGGTGAGGAGTTAGCTGCCATAGAAAATTTTTGGTATAAATCAATTTTATCCACAGGTATTTGAATGACTATTTAGAATAGTTTCTAGTCTGGGAGAGTGGAATAATGTTCACATTGAAAGAAGTCACAAAGGGGAATTTGGGGAGGGGAAAGATGATCAAGCAGGCATTGTGCATTTTGGATTTGAGATAATGATGAGACATAAGGGAAGAGGTCCTTTTGACAGTTGCAGATTTGGGCACTTGGTCAGAGGTCAGCAGTGAAGATCTTTCAAAGATTTGGCAGTCATCTACATGGAAAGGACAGTTAAAGCTTGGGAAGTACATGAATACTTTGGGGAGAAAGAATAAGGTGCCAAGAGACTGGCAATACCCAAGACTAGGGGTGGGGGAGCAAAGAGTAGTGGAAGAGAAAGATCCCAACAAAGGAGATAGTGGAATCTTTCTGGTGGGACATGAACTAGGATAATTTAGAGTAGCAGAATTCAGGAGATAAGAGAATTTTAAGAAATGATAAGAAGAGGGGAAGGAATAAGCATTAAGATAGAGCCTATTATGTGCCAGGCACTGTGTTAAATATTATCTCATTTGGTCCTCACAACAACCCTTAAAGGTAGGTGCTGTTATTATGCTTATTTTACTGGAAACTGAAGCAAAATGAGATTAGGCAAATTGCCCAGAGTCAAACAATAAATGTTTGAGCCTGGATTTAGATTTCATCTTGCTGTTTCCAAGTCTACCTCTCTACCCATTGCATCAGCTAGATACCCCTAACTTCATGTGGTGTCAGATGCCCCGGAGAGATTGGAGAGGATGAATATTGAAAAAAGATCATTGCAGACTGACTAAAAGGAAGTTATTGAATATTTCCCAGATATAGTAAGCAAGTAATACCAAATTCTTACTAGTAGATGAGAGAACAGATAAGCAGAGTGGTGAATATACAAGCATATTCCTGTGAAAAGGGAGGGAAATCAAAGGCAGTTATTGTAGGTTACATGTTTCAGAAATTTGGCAGTGAAAGAAAAGAGAGAAATCAGATGATAGCAATCAGGATAGCAGGATGAAGAGAAAAAATTGGGCTTTATATTTGAAGATGGGGAGACCTGTGAACATTTCAAAGAAGAAAGGAGGGCTCCTCTGATGAAGAATTCATAATATCAGTAGAGAGGGGAAGATTAGTTTGTTGAGGGTGAAGTTCAGAAGAGACCAAGTGGCAAAGAATGGGCGGAGAGGTTCAGTTTAGAAAAGAAGGTAGAGCTCAGTTTTCAGATGGGAAAAGTGAAAGGTTAACATAGCCTATATTGTATTTGGGGTGAAAGTGAAGATATATTAAATACTTTATACTTAGAAAAAACTTGAACACAGATATAGGGGCAAAAATGAGAGTAGTATGGAGGGTTGAGTTGCCAGATTATGGAAAAACTTGAGAGCCATAGATTTTGGCAGCTGTAATTTTCTGAAGAAGGCAGTCACGCTGAAAGTGGGGATGAAGAAGATTGATAATGGAAAAAACCCTGGATTTGGAGTCAAATCCAGGATTCAAACCCTGGTACCCTTTGCTTTATTGTGTGACTTTGAGAAAATCCTTTAGCCTTCCTCAACACTTCAGTTTCCATATCTACCTTGCTGGATTTTTATGAGGGCCAATTGAGACAATGTACATAAAACACTTTTGTGACTGAAAGATAGGCTTCCCATTTATGTGAACTGCTATCATCACTTTAAAGGATACATTGAAAAGGGAGAGAGATTGGAAGCAGAGAGAGATATTTAGGCTGTTATTCTAGTAATTTAGGTATAGGTGTTAACTGTGGTATCGAACTTGGATGGTAACAGATATGGATTAGATGAGTTATGTAGATTGGGCTCCTTGGACTTTTGTTCTTTCAGTCACTATCAAGGTACCTGTAGTTGGGAGATGGCATCCTCTTTATGTACTTACATAGGGATTATGGTTACATAAGGGGATTAAGTTTTTCCTTAAGAATTGCTGATGCAATTATTTTATAATTAGATAAATTCACCAAAGGAATCAGTTGGATTTTCTCATGTTTAAGTGAGAGCATCTGAAAATTTTTTGTTTGTTGGGGGTATATAGTTTTCATTTATAACTTTAAAATGAAATGTATTAATGGACTTTGGGATTGAGAATAATGTTATGTCAACACTTTTTTTCCCCAAGCAGTTTTATGGCTTGGAAACAAGGGACTTCATAATGAAATAATTCTAGTTGAGTTACCACTGTTACGATAAGAATCAGTTAATTTCAAAGCTCTCAGTCTTAAGACACTCAGCTGGTAAAATGTGAATCATGCAGTTTTATAGTGGGCAGGGAATTTAGATAGTGTCTAGTTTGAATGCCATATTTTACAGAATGGAAACCCAGCAAAGGCAAATGACTTGTCCAAGGTCACATAGGGAGTTACCGAAACAGCCAGAACCGGATATTCTGACTCCCTATTTAATGTTCTTGCTGTTCCCTAATGCCTTTTATTCCAGTGAACTTGTTAGGGGGAACCCCCTCATAGTTACTGTGCCTGCAAATGGATTCTGGTAGATAGTACTGAAAGCTTGTGGTATAAATTTAGGGGATTCTCTAGGATTGCTCTTTCTAGGGACAATTCATAGAGTCCCACTCTGGGTACCATTGCTTCCATAGGGAACTCCTGACTGTTTTGGATGCTTGGTTGCAAACTCTGAGCACCATTGTTCCTTACAGAGTTTTGAGGGCAGTGGGAAGGTCATGAGAAGCTCTGTATGGTTATTGAAGGTAATGGCAAGTGGAGTGGCCTAAATAATATAAATAAATGTGTTCCTAATATATTTAGTTATACTCCCTGAACTGTGTTAGTAAATATTAAGGAGGGAACTATAAAGGTATATCCATCCCTTCTTCTTACCCCACCCAGTCTAAAACTGCATGATTCCTATTTTGATAAAGCAGTTCTTAAAGGTTGTGGATCCTGAGGTTTGCTAAATGTGCATCAAATAGTATTGAAAGTTACACATGCAGGCTTATTTGTATGCAAAAATCAGTCAACATGGGTTTATTAAATATCTGCTATATGCTAGACACTGTCTTCGACACACAAAGAAAGTGAAAAAACATGGTTCTTATCCTCAAGGGGATCTTCCCCTTCAGGGGGAAGATATTTACAGTGTAAATTGAAGTTAATATCTGTGATCAGGCCTCAGGGGCTGGAGAATAGGGGAATGGGACTGGGAAAGATTTTCTGTCGAAAGGTTTCGAGCTAGGTCTTGACGATAGCCAGGGAATGAATTCTGGAGGCAGAGTTGATGAGTGAGAACATTTCAGGTATGAGAGCTAAAGAGCTGGTGAAAAGACACAGAGATGGGAGAGGGAATGTTGGATGAGTTCAACGGCAAGAAGGCCAGTGTCGCTGATTGTAGTACCCAGAGGCACAGTAAAGTATAAGGCTGGAAAGGTAGGATGGGGTCTAGATTTTGAAGGGTTTTAATCCTGAGCAAAAGAGTTTATATTTGATCATGGAAGTCATGGGGAGCCACTGGAGTTAATGAAATAGGGTGATATGGTCAGACCTTGCTTTCCTTTAGTAAAATGACTTTGGCAGCTGAATGGAAGATGGATTGGGGTAGGGAAAAACATGAGGCAGGCCATGGAATAGTAATATATTATCCTATGTAGTGAGCAAACAAAAGTATTTGAGAACTATTGGTATAAAGCATGTTAGTTGACCCACATCATAAAACCTATAGTGTAATTTGATAGGATGAGGATATGAAAATAACTTTGATTTTTGAGTGAAGCTTTGTAATGGTAATAAAATGTACAGTCTACAGTGTTAAGGTACATTTCATTCGTGAACATATATCTGTCAAATACAGAAGACCTTATAAAGGTTTCCAAAAAATGTTGGTATATTAATTGAATTTGGAGGTTTTCAGATGTTTACACATCCCATAATGCTGTCCTATGTCACATAATGTTATTATATGTGATTTTGTTGGTGTGATGGAGATGAGGATCACAAGTTTCTACAACTTGGGTAATAATCTTCAGGAGTTGTAGCTAAAAAAAAATTCCATCTGGCAGACAACCTGGTTTACATATTTCTCTGAGTTTATCAGACTTGTGTTCATTCTCTAAACCTTTCCAGCTTATAGGGACTATATGTTATGCTGACATAGCCTTTAACAGTCTATGGTCACTTACGTACCACTTCATTCATCAGAATATGTATAGAATAAACACAAGATAATTCCATACAAGGAAAAGAAGGCTCTGCATTTGGGGAAATCCGGAAAAACTTTGAGTAGAAAGTGGTGATTGAACTGTGTCTTAAAGGAAGAAGGTGATTCTGTGAAGTGGAGGTGAGGGAAGGGGAAAGCTGTGAGAAGGGACCTCAGATGCCATCAAGTCCAGTCTTCTCATGTTACAGAATAGGAAGCTGAAGCACAGAGAGGTTAAATGACTTTTCCAAGGTTACATAGTTGATAAGTGGGCAGGTGAGGCTTGAAGGCAGGGCTTCTGACTCCAAATCTTAATAATGCACCTGTTTTCATTGTAACTATTATGGCTACTTGAATTCTCACTGGTTTCATATGTTAGAAATTTTTGTAGAGTTATTATCTGGAGCCAAAAAATATTATATCTCAGTTTAAATACTTCATTATAAAGTTTACCCAAGGTTTTCATTTTTTTTCTCCCATAGGCTTTTAAGGATATGCTATATTCAGCGCAGGACCAGGCACCTTCTATGGAAGGTAAGGAACAAATAACCTTGACTTTATGTTAGCAGTAAACATAATGCCATATTAAAAATTAATTTGTTTTCAGTTTTCAGCACTTCCGCAACTCTTAAATTTTCTCCCCCTCCCTTTCCTCTTCCTCCCCGAGGATTACATGTAATCTTATATGGGTTTTACACATACAGTCTTATTGAATACATTTTCACTTTAGTCATGTTTCATTGAAGAATTAAAACGAATTGGAGAAATCATGAGGAAAAACAAAACAAAACATAACACAAGAGAAAATAGTTTGCTTCATTCTTTGTCCTGATTCCATAGTTCTTTCTCTGGATATGGATGGCATTTTGCCTCGAGTCTTTTGAGAATGCTTTAGGTCCTTGGATGGCTGTGAAGGGCTTAGTCTGTCAGAAACAATCCTTGTACACTATGGCTGTTACTGTGTATAATGTTCTCCTGGTTCTGCTCATTTCACTTAGTATCATATAAGTCTTTCCAGGTGTTTCTGAAGTCCAGCTGTTCATCATTTCTTGCAGCACAATAGTATTCCTTTACATTCATATACCACAGTTTGTTTAGCCATTCCCCAATTGATAGACATTAAAAAAAAATTGCAAAATTTGGTTGAATTTCAGATTTTATTGGTTGCCTAAAATCTCAAATACAAAACTCCTAGATGTATGCTACTATTTTTGTTTTTTTACATTTATAATGTTTTATGTATATTTTTAATAGCTCATATTTGAATGTATGCTACTATTTTTGTTTTTTGACATTTGTAATGTTTTATATGTTCATATTTAATAGCTCATATTTATATACTATATGCTTCATATTTATGTAATGTGTATGTTTTCTATATTTATAATGTTTTCTAAATCAGTTGGTCTAGTTTTCTCCTGGTCTAAGCTAGGGGCTCTAATATTGATGCTCCTCATTAGGATAACTTAATTTTTCTTCCTCAAATAATGCTGTCATGTCACTTTAGAATTAACTGTGTGTTTCTCTGTGTGTTGTGCTCCCTTATCTGTATACTTTTGTACTTTTTACCTTAAACTTAGTCATTTTATCCTACTTACCTCCATTTTGATGAGAATAGCACTGCTTTCCCCTCTCCCCCAACCTTCCATTTATATACATTTATGTACAGGACAACAAGAACATCAGAACACATTTATAACACTTTATAATTAGTGTTTAATACTCATCCTGATGTCATTTGTTCTTATTTTTCTAAGTAAATTCAATGGGTCATTCATTTTTCTGTTTAACTTTTACTTGCTAGGTAGTTGTTTATACATTTAACCTTATTTAGGGTTTGGACATGAGTTGTGAGATAAAATGATGGTGAGTTCTAATGTCAGTTAATAATTGTGACTGAACATTTATAGCCTGAGACACTGTCCTTTTTGATTCTGAGTATTCTTTTTAAATTTCACATTAAACTTTTTCAAGAAAGGTGAATTTTTGATCAAGGATCATGTAATTTAGAATTTGAAAGATATTATCATTTTGTTGTAGGGAACATGAAGCCCATGATATTAAGTAACTGATAGTTGACTGACAGTTGACAGTCAGTCAACAAGTATTGATTGTGTATGTTACGTGCCCGCACTGTGCTAGGCATTGGGGAGACAAAGAAAGGGAGAAGAGAGTGATACTGGATACTTGGCAGTGATACTGGAGTAGTTTGCTATTTACTTCTCCCAGGTGTTATCTACAAGGAGGAACTATGTCTCAATAACTATTTTCTAACTGCCATTGAAGGAGAAGACTTTTTTTCTCTGTATTATTATGGGCTCTGCTTTAAAAATTAAATACCATAAGAAAAACTAAAAACTATTACTTTTACGTACCAGTTATCCAGAAATGTATAGAAAATTATTATCTGCCAATTAACTTTTAATGGTAACCACCCAAGGTATACAGGTTAGTTTAAAACATGAAAAAATTTCTTGTCAGAAAGTATTTTATCTGAAGTTGTGTGGCACACGCAGGCATAAATCTGAGTTCTACCAAAACTGTAATCAAAGAGCAAAAAATGGGAGAGATAAAAGAAAGGAAGGGAATAGTACTCCAATAAAACACCCTAAACCTACCAAATAACATTTGTTTGTTTTCTGATATCATAATCATAAAGCTGTCCTATCAAGCATTTGGCCTTTGGTGACCTGCTTTCATGCTCTGTTGTCTTGTCATAATTGTCAAGAAAAGTCTGTAAATATAATCCAAATTTTTGAGCAGGTACAAAAGGAATAGAAAGTATTTGTATTTTTATGTACCATTAAAGAAAGTATACTGCAACAGTGAAGAAAAATAAATATAAGCAAAAGCACACTATGCACAAATAAAAAAAAAATCCAAGATTGTATAGAGTAGCAGGGAATTAGTTGGCTTATTTAATTATGCAGAGTCTAAGAATTAATCGAAATGACATATTTATGAATAAAAAGTATTATAAAGAGCATCTGTATTTACCCTGTTCCAGAAAGCATGAATTATACCATTGTAATTACCTAGGGCACTAATTTTAAATGAATACAAGGTGATAATATCTTTAACTGATTTATGAAATTCATTGCCACAAGAAAAAACAAAATTCTTAAATATTCATTTATTCTGAAAAAATGGAAGAAAATGTAAAGTACCTCATGGGAAAAACAATTGACCTGGAAAATAAATCCAGAAAAGACAGTATTAGAATCATTGAATCACCTGAAAGCCATAATCAAAAAGAGGACCTAGACAGCATCTTTCAAGAAATTATAAAGGAAAACTGCCCTGAATTTCTGGAACCAAGGGGCAAAATAAGAATTGAAAGAATCCATCAATCACCTCAGGAAAGAGATCCCACAATAAAAACCCCAAGGAATCCTATAGTTAAATTTCAGAACTATTAGGTCAAGTGGCCATAAAAAAAATAGTTTAGATATTGGGAAGTCACAACCAGGATCACAGAGGACCTGGCAGCTGAAACATTAGAGGATTGGAGGTCATGGAACATGATATTCTGGAAGGCAAAGGAACTAGGACTACAACCAAGAATCACTTACCCAGAAAATTATGTTTACTACATCAAGGGAAATTATGTTTACTACATCAAGGGAAAAAATAGTCGTTCAATGAAATAGAAAAATTTTAAGCTTTCATGAGAATACCAGAATTAAACCAAAAATTTGACCTCTAATATCAAAATCCAAGACAAGCATAAACAGGTAAAAAGGAAAAATAAAACATAAAGGATTCAATAGAGCTCAACTATTTTTATCCCTTCCTGGGAAGATGATACTTGTAACTCTTAAAAATTGTATCACTAACAATATAGCTAGTTAGAAAGAATATATACATAGATAGAGGATGTGGGTATAAGATGAATTTGAGGGAATGACATTAAGAAAAATTAAGGGATGAGAAAGAGGAGTACAAAGGGTACAGAAGGAAGGGAGAGGTAGAATGGGTTAGATTATTTCTCATGAAGAGGTGAGAAAGACCTATTACTGTGGAGGGGATGGTGGGTGATGGGCATTGCTTGAACTTTACTCTCATAAGTATTGACTCAGAGAGGGAATAATGTACACAATCAGTTGAATATTGAAAATTATTTTACTGGACAGGAAAGTAAGAGGAAAGGGGATTCAGTAAAGGGCTGGGGGAGTGGGGGAATTGTAACTGACATAAAGGAGGGCAGATTAGGGGAAGTGGTAGACAGAAGCAAAATACTGGTGAGATGGGAAAGGGTGAAAGGAGAGAGAGAAAAAACAGGAAGAATAGGAAGGAGGAAATACATAGGTAGTAATCATAACTGTCCAGTAGAGTGGTCTGGCCCCAGCCCCAGGGCAGCAGGAAGGACTGAGGAGCCCATAGCAGCCACAGCTGGGGCAGGGGCAGCTGTAGCAGCTGTTTCTGGAGCTCTAGGCCCATACTTTGTGGGGATTGAGGGGCTGACAGTATAACCCCTCCCACACCCACTGGAAGTAGAGAACCACTTTGCCAAAGAGCTAAAAAGTCAAGTAAATGCCCGGGGAAATGAGCAAAAACCAGGAAAAAAAATCAGACTATAGACTCTTACTTTGATGACAAGGAAGACCAACATATAAAAAGAGAAGACAACAAAGTCTAAGTTCCTGCATCTAAAATCTCCAAGAAAAATATGAATTGGTCTCAGGTCATGGAAGAGTTCAAAAAGGATTTTGAAAATCAAGTAAGAGAAGTAGAGCAAAAATTGGGAAGAGAAATGAGAGTGATGCAAGAAAATTATGAAAAACAAGTCAACTGCTTGCTAAAGGAGACCCCAAAAAATGCTGAAGAAAATAACACTTTAAAAAATAGACTAACCAAAATGGGAAAAAGAGTTCTAAAAAGCCAGTGAGGAGAAGAATATCCTAAAAAGCTGAATTGGCCAGATAGAAAAGGAGTTCCAAAAGCTCACTGAAGAAAATAATTCCTTAAAGATTATAATGGAGTAGGTGGAAGCTAATGACTTTATGAAAAAATCAAGAAATTGTAAAACAAAACCAAAGGAATGAAAAAATATCAGATAATGTGAAATATCTCATTGGAAAAACAACTAACCTGGAAAATAGATCCAGGAGAAACAATTTAAAAATTATTAGACTACTTGAAAGCCATGCTCAAAAAAAGAGCCTTGACATCATCTTTCAAGAAATTATCAAGGAAAACTGCCCTGATATTGTAGAACCAGAGAGTAAAATAGATATTGAAAGAATCCATCGATTGCCTCCTGAAAGAGATCCCAAAAGAAAAACTCCTAGAATATTGTAGTCAAATTCCAGAGCTCTCAGGGCAAGGAGAAAATATTGCAAGCAGCTAGAAAGAAACAATTCCAGTACCGTGGAAACAAAATCAGGATGACACAAGATCTCCCCACTTTAAGGAATCAGAGGAGCTGGAATATGATATTCCAGACGTCTAAGGAGCTCGAATTAAAGCCAAGAATCACCTACTCAGCAAAACTTAGTATAATACTTCAGGGGAAATGATCATTCAATGAAATAGCGGACTTTTTAAGTGTTGCTGAGGGAAAGACCAGAGCTGAACAGAAAATTTGTCTTTCAAAAGCAAAAATCAAGAGAAGCATGAAAAGGTAAACAGGAAAGAGAAATCACAAGGGACTTTCTAAAGTTGAACTGGTTATATTCCTAAATGGAAAGATGATGTTTGTAACTCTTGAGACGTTTCTCACTGTTAGGGTAATTGGAGGCATTAGATGCATATAGGCATAGGGCATGGGGAATATGAATGTGAATGGATGATATCTAAAAAAAAATTAAGAAGTAAGAGGAGTATATTGGGAGGAGAAAGGGAGAACTAGAATGGGGCAAATTATCTCTCACGTGAAAGAGGCAAGAAAAAGCCTCTTCAGTGGATGGTAAGAGAGAGGAGATGAGAAGGAAAGAGTGAACCTTACTATCAGCATATTTGGCTTAAGGAGGAAATAACATGCACACTCAATTTGGTATGAAAATCTGTCTCACACTACAGGAAAATGGGGGGAAAGCGATGGGGGTGGGGGTGGAGGATGATAGAAGGGTGGACAAATGGGAGGAGGGAGTAATTAGAAGTGAACACTTGAGGAGGGATAGAGTCAAAAGAGAGAATAGAATAAATGGGGGTCAGGATAGGATAGAGGGAAATATATTTAGTCTTTCACAATATGACTGTTATGGAAGTGTTTTACATGTATACATGTATACACATGTATAACCTATATTGAATTATAGGGGTGGATGGGGAGGGATGAAGGAAGGAAGAGAAGTTGGAACTCAAGAGTTTTAAAAATGCTTGTGAAAAAATTGTTTTTACATGCAACTGGGAAATAAGATATACAGGCAATGGGATATAAAAATCTATCTTGCCCTACAAGAAAAACAGAGGGAATGGGAATAAGGGAAGGGAGGGGCGTGATAGAAGGGAGGGAAGATTGGGGAAAGGGGTAATAATCAGAATGCATGCCATCTTGAGGTGAGTGAAGGGCAGAGATGGGGAGAAAATTTGGAATTCAAAGTCTTGTGGAATTGAATCTTAAAAACTCAAAATAAATAGTTTTAGAAAAGCAAATATTCCTTTATTCCCTAGTGGAAAAAAAAAGTTGACAGTAACATTTGTAACATCAGTAACTATTGACCTACATGCCTACTTTCCTATCTATATAAAGTCTTAATGAGAGGCAACAATACATGAATTGAGGGTATTTTTGATGTGGACATTAGTAGGGAACAAGCAGACTTTCCAAAGTGATAATTAGCAGTAGATCACATTTTTACCATCTCAAAATTATCTATAAGATATTAAGGGTATAAGATCACATTGGGCTTCTTGTTTCTTGATTATAAGAAAGCATTTGACTTGGAAGAACAAAATATCACCTTGTAAGCTCTTATATAGTAAAATATCTTCCATCTATACATTGAGATAATTCAGGGTCCCTTGGAAAACAACATAACAGAAAAAACCTGGTGTAATGACCCTGCAATAATAAATATCACATATAAAAGAAGAAAAGATATTCATCATCGTTATGGAGGAGATTTAGCATAAAGCCTACTCCAAGTCATTAAGCATTTATTAAATGCTTGCTATGTACCAAGCAAGCACTGTTAAGTACTGAGGATGTAGAGCAAGAAAAAAATAATTATTGCTCTCAAGGAATTCACAATCTAATCAGGGAGACACCCTCCAAACAATGAACATGCAAACAAAACATTTAAAGTATAAACTGGAGACAATCTCAGAAGGAAGGTTATACTTTTAATGAGTTTGAGGAAAAGCTTCTTGCAGAACATATTTTAGCTAAGATTTGAAGTTGAGGAAGGAATGTGTTCTATAGTTGGGAGATGGATTATCTTGCTCAAGGAGCAACCAGGATGCCAGTGTCACTGGATTGTTCTTCCACTGCATGTTGGGAGGGAATCAGTTGTGTGAAGCCTTGAAAGCTAGGAAGTGGCCAAGTTGTGAAAGGATTTAGAAGTCCAATAAAGAATTTTATATTGGATCCTAGAAGTCATAGGAAATCATTGTAGTTTATTGAATTGGAAGATAATGAAGAAGGAGGCTCCTGTTTGTTGGGGACATTGTGCTGATTGACAAGACATTGCAGAGCATCCTGGAAAAGGAACTGCAGTCACTTAAAGGAGTTTGACCTGTTCATCCACAGGAAAAATCAAGTGGTCAAAGAATGTCCATTGTTCATTGTTCATCATGCACCTGGATAGACAAACAATGGAGCTTAACAACAGTGTGTCTGTCTAGGACAGATGGGGAAATAGTGAACTGAGACCAGAGCAGAACACAATGAAAGCTGCCTGGATTGCTTTTAAGAAATAGCACTACTAATTTTATTTGTTGTGAGTTTCCCAAGACAACAAAGATCCATCTTTTCATTTTTTTAATTTAAAAAATTTTTTAAAAAATTATTTGTTTTTAGTTTTCAACATTCATTTCCACAAGATTTTGAGTTCCAAATTTTCTCCCCACCTCTCCCCTCCCCCCACCCAAAGATACCATGCATTCTGATTACCCTTCCTCCCAATCTGCTCTCCCTTCTATCACATCCCTCCTTTCCCTTATCCCCTTTTCTTGTGGGGCAAGATATATTTCTGTACCTCATTACCTGTATTTTTTATTTCCCAGTTGCATGCAAAAACAATTCTCATCATTCGTTCCTACAACTTTGAGTTCCAGCTTCTCTCCCTTCCTCCCTCCCCACTCCTCCCCAACCCCACTGAGAAGGCAGGCAACTCAGTATGGACTATAATCCATCTTTTTAATACGAACATTTTGCTAATATTGCTATGTGGCAGTAAGCCGTGTAACCCTACTGACTTGGAAGAACTAAAAATGAGTATCACCCAGAGGGCAACAGATAGTACATGGTAGATCTGAGCACACTTCAACATGTGAGGAACTATGAAGAAGAAAAGCAGTAAAGGAAGATACAAAGAAATTGTATGGTGTAGAGAGAGACTGGTTGCAAGAGTGATGGATGACCAGAATGCTGTCAGGACAATGTAAAAGAAATGCATGTTGGATAACTTTCTAGGGAAAGTTGTATTACCCCTGATCCAGTTGATCTACCTATGACCTTTATTTTTCCCTGGCACTTCTGGGGAGCTGAATGTCTGCCTCCCATGGCCTCCTCCTTTACCTTTGCATTAGTCTGGGATTTAACCTTCCAAAGGAAGGCTTCCTCTTTACTGTGTCTTTCCAGGGTACTTACATGTTAGCTTTGGATTCAGGTCTTATGCCTTTGCCCTTGTCTAGTGCTACAGAGATCATTCCCAGATCAGACTAGAGCCATCTGAAATTGTCAGCTGCTGAAACCTGTCCAGACTCTCCCAGATTATACCTTCACCTGCTCCTTCTTGTTGTGAGAGTTATGTGATCTCAACCGGCCCCTTACTGCTATAGGGAAATGCTTTTTCACATCCCTAATCAATTCACTATTCCACTTGCTACAAGAGTTTTGCTAAGGCTATCCTGGCTATGTGCCACGTGATCCCACTTTATCCTGTTTTCATCAGAAGATTGTCCTGCTTGTCATCCTTGGTCTTTATCTTCAGTCTGTCTACTGAATGCTTCCCTGTTGCCTACAAACAGGTATCATGCCTCTCACATCCTTACACTGTCACATGATACGTCCATCCCCACTGTCATCCTACATCTCCTCCCCCATTTTATTGCTAAACTCATTGAGAAAGCCATCTGCAATTGGTGCTTCAATTTTCTTTACTTTCACTCTCTTGTAAATTCTTTGTAGTCTTTCAGGAATATTCTCCTTTCGTGTCTCTGCTTCCTGGCTTCCAGTCTCAACACAAATCCCACATTTTGCTTTAAGAAATCTTTTCCTGTTCCTCCCACTGTTAATTCTTTTCTTCTGAGATTAAACCCAGTTTATCCTGTACGTAAATTTGTATATGTTTAGTTGTTTGCATCTTGTCTCCTCCACTACCATGTAATAAACACCTTGATGGTAGGGACTTTTTTTTTGCCTTTCTTTGTATTCCTAGTGCTTAGCACATTGTCTGTCATATAGTAAACGCTTAATAAATACATATTGACTTGACCCTGTGTGGCAGACTTGGGAGAATTTGGACAAAAAGTCCATGCATCATCACACATGTATCAATTGTAGCCTGCTTTATTAGAGAGAACTCTCAAGAGGTTAACCTCTCAGCATTTGAGTACTTGATACAAATATCTTCTCTAGGTAACTCATTCTTTCCTTATTCTCACTTGTATTTTTCTCTTGCAAAAACTTTTTAATTTAATTTCATGTTGGTTATTTTTCTCTTATGTTTAGCTCTTTGTTTGGTCCTGAGTTCTGTCAGCCATAGCTTTGAAAAATAACCTCTCCTGTTCTTTAATTTTTGAAAATAGCATGATCTTTTATATTAAATGTTTAGCTATTTTGACTTTATTGTGATATTCTGGTCTAAACCTATTTGCTTCCAAACTGCTTTTCTAGTCTTCTCAGAAGTTCTTGTGAAAAAGAAAGTCCTTTCGGTGTCTTTTGAAGTTTAGAAAACACTGTGTACTTTTTGTTTGGCTCTTGGTCTTACCTGTTCTATAGCACTGATCTACTAATTTTGACCAATATCAAAACCACTCATTTACAGGAAACATACAACTTTGTCTAGGAAATACAAAACATAGTTTTTATTTCTCTACTTTGAGCAGTGAAGGGAGACAGACAAGCAAATGCAGAGGTGCTGAGGTAATGAGAAAAAGTGAATGAGATGTATTTTGAGGTAGTGCCAACAGACTCATCCATAAAGGTGACATGTACATATCCAGAAAGAGAATATACATCTAGAGAGAAGGGTACATTCAGAGTTACTCATGTATAAAGCAAAAGAGATAGACTTTGCTGGAATAATGCCCCCATCTTGTGGATTTTTAGGATATTGCTCCCAAAAGTTATATTGTATTTTCACAAATATAATCCTAAATGAGGATATCATTTCATGTTACTTATCCCATCTTCCCATAGCCAGCTTTTCTACTTCCATCCTTTTTCCCTCCATGAAAGTAAATTGAGGGTTGGATCTTACCTGAAGACTAGAGTTCTATCAACCTTTAATTTTGAGGTTCTTTCTGGAAACAAAATACTTAATTATATAAACTCTTCTAGGGCAGGGATGTGAGATTAAAATGAGAACATTTGTAAGGAACTTTGCAGATCGTAAAGCACTGTATAAATATGTATGATGATGATGCTAGTTGAATTTGACCATAGAATTTTAGAGCTGGAAATGACATTAGTATCATTTAATCCTGTCCCTTTCTCATCATTTTATTTTCTCTCTCATCTCTAATACTGTAAGATGAAGAATTATTGCCTGTTTGCACTAATAGAAGGGATTTCCTTATCAGGAGTTCCCTCCACCAAGGCAATCAACAGTTTCTCTTCTTTCCCTCCTCCTCATCTGCCTTAAATGCTATTGATGTCTTTTCTAAAATCACAATCATAAAAAATAGGGTTTGCCCAGTGGAATATAATTATGCAAATCATCTTCCCTTGGCTTCTGTGACCTCTCTCACCTTGCTCTGTTTCTATTGATCTTAGTGTTTCTTCTCAGATATTTTTTTGCTGGAGTAATCATCATCTATCTCTTGAACCCTAAGTATTAATGTGTGTTTTTTTTAAAACATTAATCTAGTCCCTCCTCTCACTATGTGCTTTTTGCTTGATGATCTCATCTATTCCCATTGGCTTAGCTACCTCTATATGAGGATGATTCCCAAATAGTTTTGTTCGTACATACTCCAACCCCCTGACATCCAGCCATAGTATTTCTCTTAAACTCCAGTTCTACATCATCAGATACCTGCTGGGCAATATCTCCTCAATGTCCTTTTTGTAACTCAGAAACAGTATATTTGAAATGTAAATAATCGTCTCTATTTCTCCTCCCTAAAAAAAGAAATCTGCCTTTTTAAAAAGCTTCCCTGTTTCCAATGAGGAGGATATCTTCATCCTCCCAGTCTTGGACTCACCATTAGCATTGTCAAAATAGCTAGTATCCTTATAGTGATTTGAGATGCGTGATGCACTTTGCACATATTAATTCATTTCATCCTCATAGGAACTTTGTGAATTAAGTGCTGCTATCTCTATTTTACAAATGAGAATACTGAGGCTGAGAGAGAGATTGTGACTTGCCAGGGTCACATAGCTAAGTGTCTAAAGCAGTGTTTGAACTCAAATCTTTCTGATTCCAAGTACATTTTGACTTTTCTCTCTCCTTTATCCCTCATAACTAATCAGTTACTAGGTCTTTTTAATTCTAATTCCACTTCATCTCCTTCATCTGCTTTATTTCCCTCCACATAGCTATTACCTCGGTTCAGATCTTCATTCCTTTTGACCTAGACTTTTGCTAAGCATAATGCATGCCTGTAATTTTTACTACCAGGGCAGACTGAGACTGCATTACTTGAGTTGTAAGCTGCACTAGGGCTAAATAAAGCTATTGGTGTCCAGTACCAATATGGTGAGCCCCCAGAGCTGGAAGGGGGAGTAGAAGAGAGAGAGAAGAGGAGGTAATTGTCTAAGGAGTGACAGGTTGGAAACAGAATAACTCAAAACTTCCTTCCCTTGCTCCCCACAAATAAGTAAAAATTACTTTTTTGTTTTCACATTATCCCTCCCAGACAGCCCTCTCAGATAAAAAAGATTTCTTTTTAAAGGAAAAAAGAGAAAAAAAATAATCAACTAATCAATGCAGTAAAAAATTTTTTCAAAGAGATACATTTTATACGTGTGAACCTCCTAATTATAAATTTGTGAGGGGGAGTGTCTTCTTCTTTTGAGCCATGCTTGTTCTTTGAAACATTAATTTTCAGTTGTATTGTAGTGGTGGTTCTTTCCATTTACATTGTCATAGTCAGGCGTTTTGTTAACCAGAATCTTTTAACCATCTGTTGTTTTCCTGGATAGGTTTATTCCACTTTGTACCAGTTCGTGTAAGACTTCATCTCTTTATTCATCATAACTATCATTTATTCCAGCATAGTAATGCAATATTTACTGTATTAGAAATGAAAATACCTTGGTATTATTTGAAATAGTTTTGACTTTGGACCCCGAAAAGGTCTAGGGATCTCCAGGAATTTCTGGACAACACATTGAGAACCACTGGTCTATTCCATTGATTTTTTTTAAAACCAGTGCCAAATGATTCTGATGATCACTATGTTATATTATAGCTTGAGATCTTGACTTTCTGTTGCTCCTTCTTTCTTGCTGTTTTTCATTATTTCCCTTGATAATCCTAGGTCTTTTGTTCCTCCAGATAAATATTAGTATTCTTATCATGTAAGCCTCTGTAAAACATCCTTTTAGTAGTTTGGCTTATTAAACATTAAATTTCCTTCAAATTTCCCCACCTAGCTGTACCACTGAGTCTTCTCTGACTTTCCCATCATGTCCCAGGAAACTCATAATTGGGAAAACTTTGTCACCCTGCAAGATCAAATCATTTTTAGTCCTCACACTTCATCACTGCCCTTTGCCTCTCTGATGATTGGAGGGCAATACCATAAATTCCAGTCTCTAAGGTAGAGACTCAACACAGACATCTAATTTCCCACCTGACAGCACTTCTTTGAGACTTAATGGATTTTTCTGCCATGTCCCCTGCTTTGTGTACCTGTTTCTCAGCCCATTCAACTTCCTTTTGTATGTCTTCCTCCATTAGATTGTAAGTTCCTTGAGAGAAGGAACTTTTTCCTATTTGTATTCCCAGTGCTTAGCACATTAGTAGGTGCTTAGTAAATGTTCATTGACTATTAAATCTATAAATTAACTTTGGTTTTTGTCATTTCTATTATGTTGGCATGGCCAATCCATGAACACTAACTATTCCTCTGGCTATTTAATTTCTTTAACTAAGGAGTATTTTTATAATTGAAACCCTACCAGTTTTGAATGTTCTTTGGTAGATTGATGCTTAAATATTTTACACATTTTACATTTTGAATGGTACTTCTGTTTTTATTAATACTGCCTGAATTTTATGATTATGTAGATAGGCCTTTTGGGAGGATGGCTGTGGGTTATTTTGTAGCCTGAGACTGTTGAAATGTTTAATTTTTTCAGTTACTTGCGTTCTTAATTCTTAGAATTTTCTAAGTAAACCATCCTGTCATCAGCAAATAGGAATGATTATCTCTGCTTTTTTTTTGTAAGCAATATATTGTGGGGTTTTATTTTGTGATGCAATCTGTCACACACACCCCCCCCCCCACCTTTTTCTTTGATTTTTTTTTTTTTAGGAGTTATTGTGGACTAGAGGGCAGGTCTAATCTTTCATCTTGTTAGTCACATGATCTGGAAGTCTGTAGTTGGCTTTAAAAAAATTATTTTATTTTCAATTTTGAATTCTTTTCCTTCCACCTTTCCCTCCCTGACACATTGTAAAAGTAAGGAAAACAAAACCCATTCAAATATGTATACTCAAGCAAAATAAATCCCCTCATTTGTCTTGTTCTCTTCCTCACCCCTCCTCCATGCTTAAGTCTGCACTGATTCCATCATCTTTTTATCTGAATGTAGGTAACATGTTTCATCATAAGTCCTCTGAGATTGTAGTTGGTCTGTATGTTGATCCGTCACTCAGTCTTTCAAGGTTGATTTTCCTTATGATATTTGCCATTATTGTATAGATTATCCTCCTGATTCTGCTCACTTCACATCCTGTCGTTCCTAGAAATTTTTCCACTTTTTACTGAAATCATCTACTTTGTCATTTCTTACAACACAATTGTATTCCATTGCATTCATACACCATAAATTGTTCAGCCCGTTCTGTGGATAGGAGGAAAAAATTAACCTTTAATGAAAAAAGAATGGAAAGTGTTGGCCCCCCCCCCCCCCCCCCCCGCTTCCCTTATCCTATAGATTTCTATTTATGTGCTCCAGGGAGTTTTTTTCTTGGGTAAAGTTTTGTACCTCTTATGCTAAACAGTTAATTCTCTTTTAATATCTTTCTCCCATAGATCTCACTTCTTTTCATATGTTTTATTTTATCCTTCTCATTTGGTTAATAAAATTTTTTAGCTCCTTTTAAAAATTTCTACTTTAATGCTTCCAGGAATTCTGATTTTTTTTTTTTTTTGAGGTTCTGCTTGTAGATGCTTTTAAGTTATTGCCTTTTTTTTGTATCTATCTTGAACTTCCCTCTCAGATACAAAATCCTCTGCTTGACATTCAGATCCCTTTATAAATTAATCTCCATCCCTCCTACCCTTTTTCAGCCTTCTTATACTTGATGCTTTTTTATCCTAATATTGGCTATATTGCTGTTCTGTGGACAGGACACCCCTTATTTTGCCTCTTTTTGTATCCCTGGTACACAGTGAATGGCACATAGGAGGTACCCACATGTTTATTGATTGATTGATGGTAGTTGGTTTTTTGGCTTGCTCATTCTTCCTGCCTGCTTATTGCCAAAGTTTTGGCCTCTTAGGAACTGCTGCCATTACAGCTCGGACTGTGAAACTTCAAGTTTTCAGTGCTTTCAAAGTGATGTGATCCAGGGCAGAGTCTATGCTTACTTCCCCTTTTGATCTAAACTCTGTAAGTTCTGTTCCAGGTTTGAGTATGTTGGCCTGTCCCTAGTTGGAAGTTTCAGGGGATTTCTGCTGGACTCAACCATTATTAGCTGGGAGAATCTGTAGATTCAGAGTAATTGAAGTGTAGGCTTCCCTTTGGTCTGGGATTCCTGTCTTGGTAATTCCATTGTAGGTTTCCTTCTGGGCTGGAGGCTAGACCCTCTGCTCCTGGGATCAGAGCCACACAGCTACTGTTTGCTTCTGAACGTCTTCCTTCCTCAATACTAAGCTAGGGTCCAGTATATGATAACAGCTTCTCATCAGCCTTTCCCCATCACCCTGAATCTGTGACCCAAACCTGGGTACTATGTAATGGAGCTATCAGATGGCACCTTGCCTACATCTAGCACTTCTTCTGGGATCTCCTGGAATCTCTTCCCAACTTGATGCTCATTCATTGATCAGAATTTGGTTTAAAATCTTTGTGGAGGAGATTTGGTGAGTGATCTAGGCTGTATGTCTTCTTTCTGCTCTGCCATCTTGACCTGTAGTAGTTTTCTAATTGGTCTTCTTGCCTTTGAATTTTTCCCTTTTACAGTTTGTCCTCTACTTCGTTGAATAAAAGTGAATAAAAGCCTTTGTATTATATTGAAGTTGTATTTATTGATTATATTCTTTGTTTATATCACTATCATTTCTTAATTACTTCCTTCTATATAATAGATAAACCCTCCCTTATAATAAGTGTTGATAATGTTGAAAATGTTAGTACACAGGTTATATTGACTTAATATGTGCCTCATTACCCATCTATAATTCACCCCTTTGCCCACAAATGGGAGACCTGTTTTCAGTCATTCCTGTGAAATCCTGATTGTTCATTGCACTAATCAGAATTTTGGCATTTTTCAATGTAATAACACTTT
Source organism: Bettongia penicillata ogilbyi (assembly GCA_023548195.1). Lineage (NCBI taxonomy): Eukaryota > Metazoa > Chordata > Mammalia > Diprotodontia > Potoroidae > Bettongia > Bettongia penicillata. The sequence continues at coordinate 6,675,551 of JAJHZJ010000162.1, read as the reverse complement.
AAATTTACTTTATCCTTAACTTTTCATTATCATAAGTGTCTCATAAGTTACTCTTATTCTTCTGAATATTTGTGACTTCCTTATTTCATCCTTCTTTATAATATATTACATTATATTCCTATCACAATTTGTTTAGCTGTTCTCCAGTGCAATCATTTTCCTTCTTTCTTTGCTATATAAAAAGTGCTCCTATAAATACTTTTGTAAGTGGAATATTTCCTTTTCACTGAATTGTTTCTTTATCAGATTACTGGAGATTTTCCATGTTAGTTATCTTTTAAAAAATCATCCCTATTTTCTTTAGGATAAAATATAAATTCTTTACCCAGATATTTAAAGCCCTTCACAGTTTGATCCTAACTAGGTTTTCTTGAACTATATTGTGTCAGATCTCTCCCTCCCCCCTTCATGTACTCTCCATACCAACTCAAATTGGTTATTACCTAGTCTCTGATTTTAGCATTCTCTATCTTTGTGCATTTTATACAAGCTGTCTACTGTGACCTGACAATTTCCTTTTCACTTCTGCCTCTTAGACTCAGTTCACTTTCTACCTTTTCCCTGGAGGTTTTATCTAATCACATCATTTGTTAGTGTTCTTTTCCTCCTTTGATGTATATATTAAGCAGGATCTATACACAATGAATATTACTGAGGGATTAACTTTAGGGCATCAAATATAGACCTTTCAAAAAAATTGCAGTTTTTCTTTTTGCCTATTTTCTTCCAAAGATTCTAAGCATTTTTCACAAGAATTCTAGCTTTGGCTTCTGATTATTCCACTTGGTTAGCAGATGTGTTAGCATCTCCCCAAGCTCCTTAGAATTCAGCCATTCTCAGTGGTATTGGAAGATGAAAGTATGTTTGTAAATTATTCCATTCTGATTATATGCTTGAATGGACATGGATCATCCCTTCTGAACTCTCTGCCCTCTATTGTTTTGGGGGATGCAAAATTGTTTTTTGCTTGTTTGTTTTGCTTTTTAATTTTATAGATATTGAAGTTTCAATTTCCTTCCAAATTTTAAGGAAGTGATTTTTACATAGGTATATGCTTAGATTGTTGCATTTATAATAGATCAATCTCCCTATCTTTATTTTAAAAATTACCTGAGGTTTTGTTTTCATTTTAGTTTGCTACCTTTGAGCTGGTAGTATTGTTTTATTAAATTATTTTTATGACGTTGATTCAAAATCCAAAACATTTTGTTTGGGAAAGGGTATTTAATTTGTTACATTTTAAACCATTCTTAGTTATATTTTAAACCATTCTTAGTTAACTAAGTAACTAGTAAACTTAGTTTTCCTTAATTGTATATTAAGATTTAGTCTATCTTTTTTTTTGATGTATGTAGTATGAATTTCTCTGTATCTTTTTCCTTATCTCTGAAGCTCTCTTTATTATATTGGAAATGTATTAATGTTGTATTTTGGCAAAAAACCACTGGGTTCCTTTGGTTGCAAGGAACTATTTAGTTCTAACCAATGGGTTGCAGTAAAACCATTTAGTAGACTTGAATTTGTCAGTCAGTAAACATTTATAAAGTGCTTTTAATGTTCCAGGCAATATACTGATCCCTGGAAAAATAAAAGATAGTCTTTGTCTAATGAGAGAGAAAAACACATGTAAATAGATTTATACAATAGATATACACACTAGATGAATGGTAATTTTAGAGGGGAAGGAAGACTGTGGCAGACAGGAGAACTGAAAAAGGCTTCCTGGGAGAAGCAGCACTTGAACTGAGTCTTGAAGAAAGTCAGAGAATCTAAGACTGAAGGTAAGATGGAAAAGTATTCCAGGCATGGGGGACAAAGGCATGGAGACAGGAAATGGAGGGAGCATCATTTGTACACAATGGCAAGTTGGCTAATATGACTGGAAGGTAAAATGTGTAGAGAGGAATACTATATTCAAAGTCTGGAAAGATAGGAAATTACCAGGTTCTGAGGAGCTTAAAATGTCAAACAGAGAAGTTGATATTTGTTTCTAGAGGTAATGGGGAAGTATTGGAGTTTATTGATGTTGGTGTATATTGTTGGTCATATTTGTGCTTTAGGAAGAACACTTTGGCAACAGTGTAGAGTGGATAGATTTGGAATGGAGGAAGACTTGAGGTAGAGAATGCTATTAGGAGGATACTGCAGTGGTCTAGGAAAGAGGTGTTGTAGGCCCAGGGTGCTGGATGAAGAGTTGTTGTAAAGAAAGAAATTACAAAATTGCAAATGAATTTTATTTGTTCCGAACCTTGGTTTCATCCTTTTTTCTTTCTTTCTTTAAACAGAAAGATAGGTATGAAAGTTAAGTGAAGATAAGATAAAGGTAAGGTGGAAGCAAGAGAAAAAAAACCATCAATGATGCTGCTTAAAATAATTAACCTATCTTTCATTTTACTTGGAAAAATTACAAGAGGATGTAGATTCAGGTGATGGGAATGATATATGCCTTTGATTGCATACTGCTTATATTTGCATTTGAAAAGGAGTTGCTATACATTTTTTCACTGAGGAAAAATTGGTTTGTGGATAATCTCGTAGAGTATTATCACTTTCATTAACAGTCTTGTTATTCTTTTGGTAACAAGTGTACACCTCAGTAATCTTGATCCATTCCACTCCAGTGGCACATGTATGTTTCTGAATTCAGTTGCGTCTGACTCTTTGTGATCCCATTTGGAATTTTCTTGACAAAGATACTGAAGTGTTTGCCATTCCCTTCTCCAGCTAATTTTACAGATGAGGAAACTGAAGCAAATAGGGTTAAGTGACTTGCCCAGCATCATACAGCTTGTAAATATCTAAGGCTGGATTTGAACTTAGAAAGATGAGTTTTCTTGATTCCAGGCCCATTTTTTCTATCCAGTGTGCCACCTAGTTGTCATACACTTCTGAATAGTAAATAGCTTCTTATTTAATTGGAGAAAATTCTAATTTTCTCCCCATTAAATTGTTAGTAGAAGTCATTTTATATCCCATTCTAGGACAGTAAGAGAAGTAATAAATTGTGAAATGATCAGTTTTTTTAAAAAGTAAATAAAATCTAGAGGACATATAGTTATAGGATATAAATATCCTAAAAGGGGTTATAGAGTAGTTGATTTTAGTTTGTTTTGTCTAAACTTGTTGGCAGAGCCATCATAAACATTCTTCCAGATT